>JAVIAB010000001.1:60184866-60209866 GCA_032433765.1 Megaustenia siamemsis
AACCTTTAATTTCGAAAAAAGAACTCCAGTTCTCACTTTATCAGCGTCAACTGTTATCACGTGACTCTATTGAAGTTTTCCTCATCTTTTGACTATGGATCTGCCTTGATCTATGCTACCTTCCCCTCTATTTATATATACCTTGCATGGTGTAGAATGGCAGTGCGAATCATGTGACAGATTGTTTAATATATATATATATATATATATATATATATATATATATATATATATGGGTTATATTTGGTTATGGAAGATCCTGGTATCACTGCAAACGAATTAAAATCCATAATTGCTCAACCGCCCGTGCCAGCGGAATCATCCGAATTAATATCTCATCTCCCAAACACAGAAAGGTAACTGTAGTCCCCATCGTAGCAGTCTCAGCACACGCCAAAAGACTTAAGGCGAAACTGCGCAGAAAGTGAACACAGCCAACTGTTCCCTGTCATACGATATCATCATTCATCGTAAATAATTGGAATATCGAAACCTCCAGAGCTCAGTAAATATTTCAAAATTGCTTCAGTCTGGCTTCTTTAATTTATGGTCTCATTCTTAATTTTGTCTCCTCTGGTCGTACTATTCCTCAAGATTTTAAAGTATATTTTAACTAATCGACTTTTGTAGCGACTAATCTACTTTTGAGGGGATTAATCGATTTTTGGCATGACTACTTGACTTCTGTGGTGACTAGATGAATATTGTGGTGAGTAGTTGACCTCAATGCTGACTAGTTGACCTCAATGGTGACTAGTGACCTGTATGGTGACTAGTTGACCTATGTGGTGACTAGTTGACCTCTATGGTAACTAGTTGACCTCTTTGGTGACTGGTTGACCTCTGTGGTGACTAGTTGACCTCTATAATGACTAGTTTACTGCTGTGGTGAGTAGTTTACCTCTGTGGTGGCTAGTTTACCACTGTGGTAACTAGTTTACCTTTATGGTGACTATTTGAACTCTGTAGTGACTAGTTGACCTCTGTGGCGACTAGTTAAACTATGTGGTGACTGGTTGACCTCTATGGTGACTAGTTTATCTCTGTGGCGACTAGTTAAACTCTGCGGTGACTGGTTGACCTCTGTGGTGACTAGTTGACCTCTGTGGAGACTAGTTAACCTCTATCGTGACTAGTTGACCTCTGTGGTGACTAGTCGACCTCTGTGGCGACTAGTTAACCTCTGTGGTGACTGGTTGACCTCTGTGGTGACTGGTTGACCTCTGTGGTGACTAGTTGACCTCTGTGGTGACTAGTTGACCTGTGTGGCGACTAGTTGACCTCTATGGTGACTAGTTGACCTCTATGATGACTGGTTGACCTCTATGGTGACTAGTTGACCTCTATCATGACTAGTTGACCTCTGTGGCGACTAGTTAACCTCTGTGGTGACTAGTTAACCTCTGTGGTGACTAGTTGACCTCTATGATGACTAGTTGACTTCTATGATGACTAGTTAACCTCTGCGGTGACTAGTTGACCTCTATGGTGACTAGTTGACCTCTATGATGACTAGTTGACCTCTGTGGTGACTAGTTGACCTCTATGATGACTAGTTGACCTCTATGGTGACTAGTTGACCTCTGTGGTGACTAGTTGACCTCTATGACGACTAGTTAACCTCTGTGGTGACTAGTTGACCTCTATGATGACTAGTTAACCTCTATGGTGACTAGATGACCTCTATGGTGACTATTTGACCTCCATGATGTCTAGTTAACCTCTGTGGTGGCTAGTTAACCTCTTTGGTGACTAGTTAACCTTTGTGGTGACTAGTTGACCTCTGTGGTGACTAGTTTACCTCTGTGGTGACTAATTAACCTCTGTGGTGACTGGTTGACCTCTGTGGTGACTGGGTGACCTCTGTAGTGACTACTTAACGTCTGTGGTGACTAGTTTACCTCTGTGATGACTGGTTGACCTCTGCAGTGATTAGTTAACTTCTGTTGTGACTAATGACCTTTTTGATGACAAACTTACACTTCTGATTTGCTAGAAATAACCGCGCTTGTAACTTGTAGTGTTATATTTGAGAAAATGTAGAGGGTTTCTGTTATACTGAACTATCTATTCTTGATTAATTCTGGTATCAGCCATTTTATGCACGATATCCGTTACGCCAACGCTATACCTGGTCTAAACTGTCTTGTCCGCTCGAGATACTGACGGGAACTGATTAGTCTAGCACTCTACCTGGCTCGTCGTGTTTGGTCACGCGACCAACCTAATTACACGATCTCGAAGAGATGTCCTTCAAACTGACAAGTCTTCAGCGGTTGTAAATGCTAAATAATAATATTGCCAAATACATAATAAAATAATTGAGTTAATTGGAATACAGTTTTATGCCTCTAGCACTTAATGTGTATTCGTTGTTTATAATGTCCAATAATAATAATCATCCCCAGTGAGTATCGTAATTGGAATACCCAGCATTAAACGACCAGCCAGCTTCTATGTGCTGGATACTCTGCAATCGCTTTTCAATGGGATGAATAGCAGTGAGAAAAACGATACTTTAATCATTCTCAGTATAGCTGAGGTAAGGCTTCGTTGTACTAAATCTTGACTTTACAACTTTACTGTTATTAGTTTATTATATCAAAAAGACTGAAATTTAGCACAAATGAGATGCAAACGCATTCGCGAACAATTAACGAGAAGAAAAATACGAAAAGACATGGCTGTTTACGATCATAGGAATTAGGATTGTTAAGAGGGAATAGAAGCATAGAGTCGGATGGGCAGAATACATGACGGAAGTATGTGAGGATGAACACCCGGAATTGATTCTTTCCGTTTGTTTGGACACACCATGCGCTATGCCGATTTCGGTCATGTACCTTTGGCCGCAGAGTGCGTCACTCTAAACTTGATTAATGTAAACTGTCATCAAACCACATTCTTTTTATGTTTTCTAACATCTTGGTATTTGTGAAATCTAATTCTTTGTTTAATTATTTAAATATTCATACATAATATGTAAAGTGTTACATAAAAATAAACATGTAGATTAATATTTAAAAACATGAAAAATTATGTCTCTGAAATCTCTACCGCTAAATTGGTAAACCGCTAAATTGGTAAACATATTCCGTACTAAAAGAGTTAAATATTCAGGATAATGATGACGGAGTGCGGATACTCACAGAAGTGGATAGTACCTGGTCAACATGAACGTTGAAGAATCTCATGAGATAGATTATATAACAGAGAAAGAGGAGATGGATGAAGCTATGTGAGATTTGGAATAGAAATAATAACAAAAGTATTGAACAAAATCTGCAGCAATATATATATTATATATATATATATATACTGGATAATTTAATCAAATCTACGGGTGCATTAATAGTTTCTACCAAAGATATCACGTGTTCTCTGTTAAAATTGTTTTCGTCTGTTCCTTTATTTTAACGGTTCCATTATTTACTACTACTACTGTTACTACTACTGCTGTTACTACTACTGCTGTTTTACTACTACTGCTGTTACTACTACTGCTGTTACTACTACTGCTGTTACTACTACTGCTGTTTTACTACTACTACTGTTACTACTACTGCTGTTGCTACTACTACTGTTTTACTACTACTACTGTTACTACTACTGCTGTTTTACTACTACTACTGTTACTACTACTACTGTTACTACTACTGCTGTTACTACTACTGCTGTTACTACTACTGCTGTTTTACTACTACTACTGTTACTACTACTGCTGTTGCTACTACCACTAACACTACTACTACTGTTACTACTACTGCTGTTGCTACTACCACTAACACTACTACTACTGTTACTACTACTGCTGTTGCTACTACCACTAACACTACTACTACTGTTACTACTACTACTGTTACTACTACTACTGTTACTACTACTGCTGTTACTACTACTGCTGTTTTACTACTACTACTGTTACTACTACTGCTGTTGCTACTACCACTAACACTACTACTACTGTTACTACTACTGCTGTTGCTACTACCACTAACACTACTACTACTGTTACTATACTGCTGTTACTACTACTACTACTGTTATTACTACTACTGTGTTTTTTACTACTACTACTTTTACTACTACTACTATTACTACTATTACTATTACTACCACTACTACCACTACCACCATACAACAACTACTACTACTTACTACTAGAACTACCACTACTATTACCATCATATATATACTGAAGGAGGTCAAAAAGTAATGCACACCAATTTTCTTCTCGGAAACTATTCGGGCAAAATGTGTGAAATTTTCACAGATTGTAGCTGAACATCCCCTTTACACTACCTATTTTTCAAAATAATCCGTCCAAGCGTATTGCCTTACGCCAACGCGAAACTAGGTCATGAATGCCTCGTTTGTACCAAGTTTTGTCCTGCTCGCGTAGCCATTTTTTAACTGCACGGATCACATCGTCATCATTGTCAAAGTGTGTCCCACGCAGGAATTTTTTGAGTGGTCCAAACAGATGGAAATCTGAGGGAGCCAGATCAGGGCTGTAAGGAGGATGGGGCAGTACAGTCCAACAAATTTGTTGATTGCTTCCCGTGTTACCAGACTTGTGTGAGGGCGTGCATTGTCATGTTGAAGCAACAAATCTGCAGATGGCTTATTAGGCCGAACTCTGTGGAACCGATTTTTGAGTTTTGTCAGTGTATTGATGTAAGCTGTCGAGTTGATTGTCTCACCTCTTGTCATTACATCAACAAGAATCACACCATCAATGTCCCAGAAGACAGTGATCATCACCTTTCCGGCTGATGGAGATGTTTTGAATTTTTTCTTTTTGGTGACTGCGGATGATGCCATTCCATTGACTGCATTTTTGTTTCAGGCTCATAATAATGTGCCCACGTTTCGTTCACCGGATATCCGAGAGTTTTAAAAATTGCGATTGCACTTCCCTTGCTGACTGTAAGCTGCAATGCCAATTGCTGACTAGTGATACGCCTATCCTTACGAATAATGGCATCAGCCCGGTTTAACATGTCTGTGCTGGTAGCCGAGGCAACACGTCCAGAACGCGGTAAATCATGCAGCTCCACTCGTACACTTTCTGCAGTTTTAATTCTCTGAACCCAGCGACTAACTGTGCTCCTATCGACTGCAGAACATTTGTACACTGCACACAGTCGTTTATGAATGTTTGCCACAGTTTTTTTTTCCGCAACCAGAAATTCTATGACAATTCGCTGTTTGTAACGGACATTGTTGACAAGCTCCATTTTAACGGTTCATAGATTGCGTAATATTTTTCAGAATGCTGTGCAATTTGGTGCACATAATTGGAACATGTCATATTCCAAGTGTGCAAAATTTCATATTCTTATCTTTATTATTAGCCGAGAAAAAAATGGTGTGCATTACTTTTTGACCTCCCTATATATATATATACATGTATATATATATATATATATATATATATATATATATATATATATATATATATATTGCACAAAACACAACAAAGCAGTTTAAATATAAATCACAATGTTCAGTTGGCCGAACAATTTTCACATTTCTCTAAACCACATGGTAACATTACTAATTACAATTAATCACACTATATTTGGACTTCTTAAGTTTACCCTTGTGTTCGAGTCGCCACTACTCTATCTTCTACCTATCTATGTACATCTTTAGGATATGTTGCCTCCTCTTCTGACTGTCTACCATCTCATGTTACCATCTCATGTTACCATCTCATGTTACCATCTCAAGTTCGAAACTGCAACCTCAAACAATGTTCTTCCCCCCCCCCTTCCCCACCCACCCACCCACCCACCCACCCACTGTGTCTCATTTCTAACAAAACACATATAGGTAATATCCTTCCCACGATTTTCGCGCTACTTTGATATAATGTCTCATTCAATGTTGATTCACCTATGTTACAATCCGTACTTTGACCTATGGATGCTTCTTAATACATTAACTCGTTTAGCTTGTTGGCAGGAAACAGTCTGAGAGATAAGATCAGAAATGAAGAACTGAGAAAAAAGCTAGGAATAGCCCCCGCCATAGAATATATAAGGAAACATCAGATAAAATGGTTTGGCCACGTGACAAGGCAGAAAGATCAAAACACAACACAACGAGCCTTCAGCAAACGTTGTGAGAACACCAGACCCAAGACCCGACCACGGAAAAGATGGATCGATGGAATACTAGAAGCACTAGGAAACATAACAGTAGCAGAGGCGAACAGAAGAGCAAAAGACCGCAAATTATATCTCCCCTCGACGCTGAAAGGCAGATGAGGAAGGGAAGAAGAAGATGAAGATTTAGCTTGTTATCATTGACTTAAATTATCCATGGATATTCGTACCACACTTATCTAAATCATCAGTGTACACTCTGCGCACGTTCAAGAACACATGGCAGTTTAAAGAGTCACCAAAAGTTAGAAAAAGGACCGCCGCCCGGGAAACATTTTTTTTTCTTTTAAATTAGACATCTACCCACGCTGAAGACTGATATGTCGGTCCGTAAGGCGCAGATATAGCGACTTGTCGTAAATGAGCGACACAATGCATCCACGCCGACACAACGGGTGAAACTAAGAAAAAGAAGAAATCAGTCCGAAGAGCTCAAGTAAAATTTATGAAAAATATGAAAGAGTATCTCGGTCTATGCCCTATGGGCCGGCTACGGCTCGTAAGATCAATAGATAGATAAACAGATAGATAGAAAGAAGTTGTATTTATTGATTATTGTTATTGACAGTGACCTTTCGACATAAGTGACTGCACTGGGCGTGCGGCCCTTTTTATTGTGGACACAACCCGGAAGATGCCATAAAAGAGATAACATTTCGTTAAGAAGAATTTTGTTTATAAATTTTCAATATCAGAACTGGATAGTAAATAATTTGTGAACACACTACATACATCAACCACACATGTAGAAGCAGATAGTACACATGTAGAAGCAGATAGCACACATGTAGAAGCAGATAGCACACATCTAGAAGCAGATAGCACAAATGAACGTAACAACCTGAAATAGATCCTTCCCACAGACGGCCAGACACACTTATATCTAACTACAACATATATGGCCCTTTTTTTCTTGTCAGACGGTCTAGTGGAGGCTATTGTGTATTTTTTTTTAGGTTTTGTTTTTGTCGAACAGCTTCTTTCGTGGCTAATTCTACTAATGTTTGACAAACACACGCGGTCACATAATGAACAAGTCAGGCTCACTAATCCACAGGGTTTTCCATCCTTTTTCATGAGTCTTTTCTCTTCTAAGTTTTGTCTTAGCACTGTCTCAAATGATGTTATACCGTTCCTATACATGCTCTTCATGACGTGCGATTGCTTGCCAGATGTTTCCAGTCATTTTCACATATGGAGAAGTCTTTCAGAGATGATTTGCAGATATTTCTATATCGTATTTCAGGTCTGCCCATCTGTCGTTTTCCGTGTATTAGTTGCCCATATAGTATTTGCCTGGAAATGCGGAATAATGTTCTTCCGTTACGGATCAACAGTCTGAGAGTCTTGTTTCTTGTAGGGCAGCGATATCGACATGTAACCTATTTAGTTCTTTATCTATGAGGACTGTTGTTCTAATTGTCCCTTCTTTCAGTGTGTTTGCTTTAGCAAGTCCTGGGCACAAGGTCCTTACGTTCCATGTGCCAAGTTTAAACATTGGTGATTTCTTCCTCATTTCACTTTGCCTACTCTGCCCGGGCACGGAATATGGAGATAGTGCTTTACCCAGTCGCACTATCCCCCTCTCGACTTCGTTTCAAGGATTTCCGAAGGAGGGACAAAGTCCATACGTTCGGAATTGGAGAGCTACAACAGGAATGAAACTAAAATAACATCTCAATTATTTAAACCAGACATGCATATTGGCGCATGAACACCTCAGCACCAGCGTCATAAGCTTATAACCGCAAAATGGAACAACCAAGATATAGAGTAGACCCGGATGAAGAGGGATTGATGAATTTACGATACAATAAAACAATACAACACCACTATGTACCAAGCCACAAACAGTACCCTGATAAAAAAAAAAAAACACATCATTGGCTTAAGCCTGCGACGCCTACTGGAAAAAAAAAAAAGCAGAACATGACAAAAGGAAGAAGAAAGAAAGAACCAAACATGCAAAGGCCCATAATCATCATCATGGACCGTACCGGTTTGCGTAAACGATCATGTCGCTCCACAATCCTCTACCCATAGTGCATCCGGTCAATTCTGTTGTTGGCTGTTACCATGACGTACCATGAAGCTGTCAAGTGTCTGCTCTATTTGTCGTCAGCGATATTTCTTGCCATGTTTTTTTGCCACTTGCAGATAAGCATTCCAACTTTTCTCTTCTCGTGATAAGCCAGAAAAATGTCGATTGTTACTTTCTTATGTGTTTTTATGAGCTCTTATTTAGTTTTGTACTCTTTGAGAATTTTGTCGTTCGTTTCTTTAGCTCTCCAGGGAACTCTCAACATTCGTCTGAGAAAACCAATCTCTTTGGCCTCTAATCGTCTTTTTATTTCTTTGTATGGAAGGACATTTGCACATTACCTCAATGCAAAATTAAGAAAAGTGGAACAATATTAAAACAGGTAAATGAATTCAAATATTTGGGAACTTTCAGACGGAAGATGTACAACAGATGTGAGATGCAGAATTGCGCAGGCAAAAGCAGCTTTCAAAAAATGAGGAAGATAACTGTGCATCCATTTTTGACAATAGAAACAAGAAAAAGAGTTCTTAAATGTTATGTAGAGCCAGTCTTAACATATGGATGTGAATCATGGACAAAAGGACAACAGGCAAGAAAGTCACTTGAATCTGTAGAAATGTGGTTTTACAGAAAAATGGAGAATACCATGGACAGCTAAGAAGAGTAATGAAAACGTACTGAAAGAGGCAAAAGCAAAAAGAGAGCTAATTTCCACTATTAGAAAGAAACAATCATCATTTTTTGGGTTATGTAATGAGAAGAGAACAGCTGGAATATATTGTAACAACTGAAAAATTGAGGGACGAAGAGATAGAGGGAAGCAAAGAGAAAAGATACTAGACAGCTTAAGAGAATATATTGAAAGAAGTTCAACAACAGAAATGATAAATAAGTGTCGAGATCGAAAGTTGTGGAGAGACATGATGACCTACGCCAGCAGGCACGGTACTTGATGATGATGATGCAAGGACTACAATCTAAAAAAACATTTGCAAAAGTAGTAATTATGACTATAACAAAATACGTATTTCAAAGCAAAATAAAAAGTCTAAACCAAAGCTTACAGTATAAAAAAAAATCGACATGTATTAAATTTTAGAAAGAGTAACGTCATTGAATAGGAAAATTCAAAGGCAGTCGACGACATATTGCAAAAGTAGCAAAGAAATGATAAAATATTGCTACAACAAATATATATATATATATATATATATATATATATATATATATATATATATATATAAATTAATTTAAAAGAAAGTACAGACTCACATTGCATTTGTCCCGTTCACTGTTACAATTCCAAACTTGGATATCAACAGCGGATTGAAACAAAGAAAACAAAGATCGTCGCACGGAAATGAAATACATGAGAATATTAATTAACGTAATTTTTGGTTCTTTTAAAGAGAACAAACCGGATATAAGAAAAATAATAAGGGTTACATCACTACAGGGAAGTAGCGGTAGCTTAATGGTTAGTGAGATAGGTTCTTTGGACATGACGTCGGGTTCGATCAGATCAATCGCTCCTGGGTTCATCCAGCTTTAAACATTTACCAGTTTTTTAGGGGGAGGTCTGGCGTGATACTGAACACATCACGCATAAAATGTGTTGTGGTCATTGAAAAATGTGGACTAAATTCAAAAATGTGGGACGATATTCATCAAATGTGGGACTATATCATGAAATGTGGACTAAAGTTATCAAATGTGGGATAAAATTCATCAAATGTGGGACAATATTTATCAAATGTGGGACAATGTTCATCAAATGCCTTAGAACGTGGAGAGAATCTTTCACTTTTACTTTTTTGTTGTTTAACAACAATTCATAATTGCAATAAAAAGCAATCAATTGAATAGCGATAAGCACAACAATCAAATATCACTCGGAGCCGCGAGTGAAGCTAGATTAAGGTGACCATATTTTGAAACCCTAATCCGAGACGCATTAATTTGACTTACATTTTCCATTAATAAAATGACATTTCTTCCGTTTTTATTTTCAAGTGAATAATACATATATTTTAAAACTAATTAAAACACCTAACAATATAGGCTTACAAAACGTTGTCAGAAGATTAGAAAAAAAAAAAAACGTTAGTGACACTCACTTAAATGGAAGGTGAAGCAGAGTTGCTGTACTTTTCTGATAAGTGGCTTTTTTTTTTTTAATCTTTCTTTGTTTGGAGCATCTTTAAAAAATTCAACACGTTTGCTCATTGTTCACTTTGGTGATCAACGTGGCCTTTAAAGTGTTCACACTTAGATGTGTTTTATCATTTGTCCACAAGCTGTTCATCAGTGAAAACAATCTTTCCGTTGCAGCATTTGTTCCTGGTAGACACAAAAAGAACTCTGCCAGCTTCAGAATATGTGAAATTGGGACATGCATGTTTTTGAAGTGGGAAGCCATTTCAGTACAATGCTGCCCTGGTAATGTTTTATTAATACTCCACTCAATAATTTTCGGAGAAGTAACAAACTGCTTCATGTAAAAATATTCGTCATACATCTCATTTTCTGGAAAGTCGACTGAAGATACTGTTTGATCACTAATGGTGAAGTTTTCTGAATATCTTCCCAAGTTGGTGTTCTGTTCAACATAAAAAAAAAAATTTGCAGCCCATTTCTTCAAATAACTTAAAGCTGTTTCATAGAATGAAGAAACACCAGCTTTAAACTTGTTCACATCATCCTGTGGATTTACTTCCATTTTCAGCTTGTCAAGAATTAGTTTAACTCTTGATGGCAAGAAACCATCTTCCAGTTTGGACTCCAAGATAGCTTTCAACCTATTGATGTTGTCAATGACTTCAAAAACAGTGACCATCTGTCCCTCTACTTTCTGCACCGCTTCGTGGAAAGAGGATGCCTGACTGTGAACAAAAGTAAGCCACGCTACAGACAGGGGGTTTTCAAAGATTTTCTGTCTAAAGACTGGACATCTGTCTTGAGACTAAAAATAGGATTTTAAAGGCAGGAACACGTGGAATACCCTTTCAACAGTATGCCCCAGTGCAAGCCACCTAGTATGTGCTTAGCCTAAAATCATCTGGAAGTCTGGGTCCACAAACTGGCAAAACTCCTTGAGACTTTCAACTCTAACTGTGTATGATTTGAAGTGCAGATAAATTTTAGCAATAATCAACTGGAAGTCTGTGTGCACAAACTGGCAAAACTACTTGAGACTTTCAGCTCTAACTGTGTATGATTTGAAGTGCACATACATTTTAGCAATAATCATCTCAACATCAATAGGTAATACATCTGCAGCTGCACACGTGGACAGGCGCCCCAGACTGCTGAACACATACTTCAAGATTGCACTGAATATAGTAGACTGAGGAAAATCCATTGGCCCATAGATACAACACCACAGACAAAACTATATGGGCCACTGCAAGAATTACAAAAGACAGTGAAATTTATACACGAAACGACATTGCAGATATAGACAATACATCAGGCGAACGAAAGATATATATATATATATATATATATATATATATATATATATATATATATATATATATACATGTATATATACATGTATATATATATATATCTGCAGCTAATCGAATAGTGTTGTGGAAAATATGGCATGCACAACCAACACCTATCAAACCATGTCCAACGTTTTCTTTCAGCTTTATGAAAACATTGTTCTTTCCTTTCAGCGCCTCCAAAATTAGAATGTGTGTTGTCTGCACATAATGCAACTACTTTCTTTTCTAAACTTTTTTTCCGTTAGACAGTCATTAAATAAACTACTAACAATATCAGATGTTTCTCCTGGCAATGGCTTCAATTCTAATATTTTAACTTTCAGCCCCTTATTGTGATCAAAGTATCTGACAAGCAAAGGAAAAATCTTGATTTCCTTGTGATTGGAGGAATCTGATAGTATGGAATAAATGTTCAGTTTTCTAGGTCACATCTCAACTCGTTTTGAACATGGGGTGTGAACGCATTTAGAATAATGGCTTCTATTTTCGTACGTGCACAAGCAAATTTTAGTTCTAAAGTAACCTGAAGTAATTTTGATGTGCAGTCCATAGATCTAAATGTATGATTGTGTATCACTGTATGATAGGCAAATGCACCTTCTGTAGCAGCTAATTGTTCTTTGTCACTAATCTGTTCAGCTCGAAAAAATGTTGTTAACGACGAGCTTTATACAGCTCTAGCGACGGCTCTCTAGTGTTTCGCACTATTTATGTGACTCTTAATATCACCACGTCAACTATAGTTAATCGAAAACCAAGAGGCACATATACTGCACCTTACAGTGAAGTCTGATGTAGACCTTTTTAGAAAGGGGCATTCCTTTTGTAAATCTTGATTGAAACTGCATTTACATTTTGATGCCATTTGTTGCAACAATTACAAACTGTACAAACTAACTATAATATAAGTAATAATTTTCAATGACTATACCATATGCATAGCAAACGTTCTTAAACATTAAAATGTCAAGTAACTGAATAATAATAATCATCATCATCACCGAGAGCCTTCTCCGCAACGAAGGTTGGCTACCATGGAGCGCCATTCTGCTCTGTCTCTTGCTTTGATGGTGCAGGTTGTCATAGGCTGATTTGTCCATCTTTTGATGTTACTCGTCCATGTTAGTCATGGTCTGCCTCTGTCTGCCTCTGCCTCTGCCTCTTTTACCTTGTATTTTCCCCTCCAGGATTACTTTTAGCAGGCTGTTGTGTCTTTTAACATGGCCCAAAAATCGCATTTGTCTTGTTTGAATTGTGCTTAGTAGTTCTCTTTTCATTTTTAGTTGTTTTAAGACTTCATCGTTTGTTTTATTTTCCTTCCATACAATTCTACCTATTTTTCTATATATCCACATTTCAAAGGCTTCAATTCTCTGTACTGTTTTCTTGTCTAATGTCCATATTTCTGCCCCATATAGGAATATTGAGAAGATGTAACATTTCGCTATTCTTAGTTTTAGCCCAAGTGTTATTTGTTTTGATGTTAGTATGTTATTCAACTGAATAATAGCACAACGTAAATAAAATCTAATGAATGCAATAACCTCTATCACTAAACAACACAGTAAAAAGAATTAGTTTGTCGGTAAACGAAAGTAACACAATGAATATACAAGAATATGAAATGTCTTGGCCGCAAAGGTGCTGCTTGTTGAGTTTCAGTTTTAGTATACAAGATTTAAAACTTGGAACGCATTTTACTGTTACTGTTTCGCCAAATGAACAGCCAGTTCAACTTTTTAAACATTTTCTACACAACAACGGAATAATGTATTTTTTTAAGTCGAAGAGACGTTTACCATGTTGACAAAATTGGTGAACGTTTGTGTCACTAATGTATTTTAACAAATCCGAGACAAAAGCTAAAAAATCGGCCAAAATCGGGACAAATTTGGGACAGTAACAAATCCGGGACAAAGATTGAAAAAAAAACGGTAAAAAATCGGGACTGTCCCGGACGTCTGGTCACCTTAAGCTAGTGAGCACAACAAATAAACATATATGGGTGGGTATCAAGCAGCTAAATTTAGAGCAAGACAAAACAAAGTACACCATTTCGGCCAAGGTCTTCATCGGATACAAGACAACGAATAACGAATACACAAATATATTTTGCTTCTTGAGATCATAGCGATGCTGGTCGATTGGAGAATAAAAGTCCAAATGGGGAAATGGACTGACATGAGACAACCCAAGAACAGATGACTCAGCACATGTCAGAGCCCCATTTTTCCATCAGGACTTTCATTCTTCAATAGGCGAAACATTTTTGTGTATTCATTGTCTTGTGTCCGAGACCATGGCCGCAACGTCGAATTTTGTATTGTCTCGCTATAGGTTTAGTAGCCGTATACCATTTTTTGTTTATTTTCAATAAATCGAATAGTACTGGCGCATATTCAAACATCCACTGAGATCATTAACAATTAGATGTAAAGAAAGGCCCATGCCACTTGGTAATGAAGTGTTAGTTACTGCATTGTACTAAGCCTCAGCATCATGAGGTTGGGTGGCTAGCTCTCTTGCTCCCAGCTTTTACTTTCCATATACTATATCCGTACCCATTTAACCCTTAATTACGATACCTATCTATAAATCTTCCAGTTACGATATCGTAGTAAAAATTACTACCACTTAAATATAACATTAGGTTATCTGAAAAATAGTAGTCTCTGAACTCTTGACACAGTCCCGTGTGTTCACACTAGGCAAAACACGGGGACTCGAAATTCCTGGCTCAGGTTGATTTATGACCGGACCGGACGTGTTACAAGGTCTATCGGTACGGTCGCCGTAAGTCCGTCAGCATGTTCAGCAACAGCGTAACGCTATTCACTGTGTTTCCCGAGTCACAAAGGCTTCTTTCTTTCTTTTTTTTTTCTTTCGTTCGCCAGCTTTTTTTTCTCTGACGAAGTCCCTCGAAACATGGAACTGAATTTTGCGTGTTAATCCATTTTTCCATGGCAGCCGTGTGCATAGGGGTCCCTCTCCGCACAGGCAGATAACTCCAACTTCGGAGGTACTCATATTTTTTACGTCGATGGGTAACTGACGTTTCAAGCCGGGCCTCGCTGCTGAGACCAGGGGTGGTTGCCGCAGAGAGAAATCATAAATAAGAATCCCAACCGGTGTAGCCGGGATTTGAACCCACAACCTCTCTGTTCAAGGCGGGCGTCTTGCCTCGAGACTAACCAGTCCCCCAAAGGGTTGTTTGATGTCTGCAGATGAACAAGAAATTTCCCTGGTCATATGGGAAAAAAGGGGGGAGGGGTGGCAATTTTCTGATAAAAATTCCGATTTTTTTTTTTTCGTATTAAACGATGAATCTCACGATAAAAAAAAAAAATTACAACAATTACAACAAATTGAACATTGAGGGGGGGGGGGGGTGTCACATGAATTACTAATTAGAAAGGTACACGGGGGGAGGGGGTGGGGGGACACATCAAATTTTGAGGAATGTGTGTCTTGATGCGGCGAATTTTACTACAGTATCGTAATTCTTTAATTAAGCTGAGTGGATTTCGAGAACCATTTAGGTCGAAAAAAAAGCCTGCCTAACTAACATTTGAGCCCAAATCCTTCAGATCGGCACACAATAATGTTATTGCCCATATTTTCGATGACTAGGGACATATTTTATGGATCGGTATCACGCCAGACCGCCTTACCTTCCAAGAAAACATTGTGTTCCCAATTTTCAGAGGAAACTGCTGTCAATAAAAGCATGTTGACGATGTTTGTTTAGCTAAATTCACAGACACGACATGGTTAAATAAAAGGAGGGGAGAGAGAGAGAGTACAGAGGCACTGACAGTCTTTTCATGTTGCAGCAATTAATGTTATATGTTAGAAACACAGACATAGGTACACAGTTGTTGAACTTTATTTTTTATGTTTTGACTTAACTATTTCCATACGTTTCGACGCACCATGCGTATGTTTCGGTCGCGTACGTTCAGCCACATAGTGAGTTACTCTCTATTTAATTAGAATAAACCGTCATTAAATAGTATTCTTTTACATATCTTGTTTCATATTGGTATTGGTGAAATCTAATTCCTTGTTAAATTATCTCAAAATTCATGTATAATAGTTAAGTGTTTGATAAATATAAACGTGTATATTGATTTTTTAAAACCATGAAAACTTTTATCTCTGAAATCTCTCCGTTGCATTTATAAAATCCTTCCGTACTGAAAGAGTTAATAAGCTATTGTTTTAATTGTCATTATATTTTGCTATTGCTGGTGCGTTTTCATTTTCATAATTTGAATGCATACATAACTTTGCACCACCAATCCCCTAGAGTAAAGTCGTAGGGGTATACATCCGAGGGAGAAAAAAAATTAGCCACAGCTGTTAATTGAATCCAGGCTCGTCTGCTCTAAGCTGTCAGTCATATCGGATTTAACGTTCAGCAACGTAGCCATACATTTCTCATCGATCATACTTGCAGTAAAGAAGACAATAAATCACAAACACATCACCGCTGCTTAAAAAAAAAAAACTGCCTGAAAAACAAAACACAACATTCGAAGTTGAGAAAACCTATAGAACCATAGATACAACCCTACAGGCAAAACTGTTTGGGCCTCTGCAAAAACTACCAACAAGGCAGTAAAATTTACACAAAAAACGACATTGCAGATATTGACAATACTTCAATCGAGCGAAACATAGATAGATCAGAGTCGCAATGAAAGCAGCAGGGTTTTGTATTTTGTCTTACTTAACTTTGAAACCAAAATGCTATTTGTAATGTAGTTTGACAAACAGAATAATCTTATCCCTTTTCTTAAAAAATGAATTAATTGCTGAATAAATTTAAATTATCTTTTGATCTTTCCTGCTCAAACCATTGGCGCTAAATCTAATAAGGCAGTTGTTCCCAAAAGTGTGACACCCGAGGCCGCTTTACTCTATTGATCATATATCGGAGTCATGACAGTTGTGATTGTATAAGTCCGATAAATTCTGATAGGATCTGTAAGATGAGAAATGAGGACACAATCTACACTGTCGTGTAGAAACTCGTTTATTTATTAACAATTATTCACCTGTGTGGATGTTGTCATTGAATGACTTCTAACCACAGAGTAAGCACACAACTTCATCATCGGCGCTGCGACCTTGTCAAAGTCTGGAGACTCTCCTGGGAGCCATGGCAAAAATTTTCGGAACCACTGCCCTAAGGACATTATAAATAACAGCTTCAGAGATTCAAAACAGAATTGATCTTTCATTAATCCAGAAGAGCAATCCTGTCAATGCAGGCTGTCGCTTTATCTTTTGTAATAAGTGAAATATCCTAAGCTGCTTACCGAAACCACAGAAGAAGAAAAATGTGTGAAACCTTCATCATTATCATAGGCCTACGCGAATAGCTTCTTACATCGGAAAGAAAAAACGAGTGCAACAAAATCTAACCATGTGTTTGTCTATAATCATATTACAAGAAACAGTGAAAGATGGAATGATGCAGAGGTAGACATAAAAGGAAATGGATTGATAACATCAAAGACTAGACAGGAAAAACGTTTTAATAAGATTAGAGCCAGACACTGCCACGTAAGCGTGAATATCATGGCCCCTGACCACAGTCACAAGTAACAAAAATAGAGCCACTGTTACCTGCCACATGCGTGTGACTATCAGGAGGACAAAAATAGAGCCACTGTTACTTGCCACGTGAGTGTGACTATCAAGAGGACAAATAGAGCCACCGTTACCTGCCAGGTGAGTGTGACTATCAGGGCGTCAAAAATAGAGCCACTGTTACCTGCCACGTGAGTGTGACTATGTTGACTACAAAAATAGAGCCACTGTTACCTGCCACGTGAGTGTGACTATGTGGACTACAAAAATAGAGCCACTGTTACCTGCCATGCATGACATAAAATGGAAAATGAAGAGTTCGGGTCAAGGTTTTCCCCGGCGCTACGGAGTTCGTGCATCTGATCTGAAGCCATCTTCCGTGCTGTCGCTAGTGTGTGGTGGGCGTACTTCATCTGGAGGATGTACTGAGGAAGGGATCTAAGCATTATGAAGTGTCCGTTGTACAATGAATATAGTCCGTCGAGCTAACTAAACTAAACTGATATAACGTACTCTTTGTAACCATATTAAGTCAAGACTTGAAAATGCTATGTATAATCGCAACAGCTTCTTAGTTTACAGACTCACATTTTGCACTCTCCAGCAGCACATTATCCTAGAGGGTGCTTCTTTGTGACTTGACTTGATATTCATAGTGTTATAACCTCAAGGTATTATATACATATATATATATATATATATATATATATATATATATATATATATATATATATATATATATATGGCCTTTGGCGTCTTGACAGAAGATTGGTAGCAAGCAATCATGATAAGTCAGTAGTTTGGTAAAGTATTAGTGTCTCATACTGGGTGCTGCTTTACTGAACAGCTTCTCTCGTGGCTGAATTTGCCAATCCTGGACAGACAGATCCAACCACAGAACGCGCAATGTGTATTTACGGTACCTGGCCTTGTCTCTTTTCTCTTGCGCCTTTTGTGTTCTGAATTTGATATCAGTACTGTCTCGAAAGTTGCTGTGCCATTTTTTTTATATTTTTGCTCTCCATGTGCTACGATATGCAGCCACATTTTCCCAGTTTCTTTCGCTGATAAAAGGATTCCCTCAAGGAAGCCCTACAAACATCCTTATATCTCAGCACTGGTCTGCCCTTTGGTTTCTTTCCGTCCTTAACTTCGCCATTTATAACACATCACGTTCTGAGATAAACAACAGACAGCCGAAACGATGTCGTGTTGATCTATTTGGGAATACGATTGTTTGCCATTCTTCTTACATGGCCCGCTACCTTAGTCTACGAATCCTAAGTGTTGTCATGATCGATGGGAGTTTGGCTCGTTGTAAGACATTAGAGTTAGTTACTTTGTCCTGCCATTTGATGTTCATAATCTTACAAAGGTAACGTACATGAAAGCTGTTTAACTTTTTCTCCTGCCCTGCATAGGTAGTCCAAGTTTCTGATCCGTATATAAGTGTACTAAGCACACAACTTTGGTAAATTTGAATCTTAGTCCCGAGTATTAAATTGGTGTTAGTCCATGCTCTATCTTTAAGTTTACCAAATAATTAAGTTTCACTCCAGGAATTAAGTCACAAATAAAGTCACAAATTGTTGATAAGTCTCTCCAAAATGATTGAAGGTAATACTTATAACTGTGTGAATTCACAAATTAAATCATCTTCACATGACCCAATTTAATAGCATGGCACTGAATCTTATAGTTGACTTCTACACCAAATTCTTCCGAATTTGAAATAATCTCTAATTTTGACTCAGACTAATTCAATATATATCCACTGATGTTATCTTCTCGGCTAATACATTCTCTCTCTACTTCTGTGGATCTGGGAATCGACGCTTGTTCACTGTTTAAATTTTCCCTCCCAGTTCTCATTTTTTGTCGTTTTCCCGTGCTACCTTCAGCATGTACTATCTTTAGTCAGTGCTACCTTCAGTCAGTGCTACCTGCAGTCACTGCTACCTTCAGTCAGTGCTACCTTCAGTCAGTGCTACCTGCAGTCACTGCTACCTTCAGTCAGTGCTACCTTCAGTCAGTGCTACCTGCAGTCAGTGCTACCTTCAGTCAGTGCTACCTGCAGTCAGTGCTACCTGCAGTCAGTGCTACCTTCAGTCAGTGCTACCTGCAGTCAGTGCTACCTTCTGTCAGTGCTACCTTCCATGTGCTATAGTTTGTTCAGAAATTCGTGCCCACAAAGTTTATGAATTATCTCGGAAACTGTTTGATGAATATCTGTAATTATTTTTAATGAAATATTATTTTTACCATCAAAACAACTGAATTATTTTATATTTTTAACTGACGGAATACACATTAGAATATAAAGAAAGCATAGTACAACACGTAAGTCTTCTAAATGGGACATGTAAATTAATTATTTTTTGCACTTTCGGTCATCAGGAACGTTATCCCGAAAATAAAGAGTTAAAATAGCCATTGGGTTAATGAAATATCCAGTACGCCCTTGAATATTTAGTTTCTTCTGTTTGTCAATTGGCTGTTTGTCAATTGGCTGTTTGTCATTTGGCTGTTTGCCATCTAGCAGTTCACCCTAAGACGCGAATGTTGACTGCACATGGTAGGACACCCGCCAGCAGATTTAAAGTTGATCTCCTACCTAACAAACGATTGTCAACAAAGTGAGTCAGTGGCTTGGGAGTATAATAAGTACTAGGAAAAGGCATTTGGAGAGACGTGACGTTAAACGCGCAAATTCAAATACCGTTAAAACGATGTTTGCTATAATCGTTCAAATACCGTTAAAACGATGTTTGCTATATTCGTTCAAATACCGTTAAAACGATGTTTGCTATATTCGTTCAAATACCGTTAAAACGATGTTTGCTATAATCGTTCAAATACAGTTAAAACGATGTTTGCTATAATCGTTCAAATACAGTTAAAACGATGTTTGCTATAATGTAAATAATACATATTTTCTAGATTACGTAAGCAAGAAGCGCGTGATCGAGCGAGTCAAACCGATCGTTGGTGGACGTGATTTACATTCAAGAATCACATTTTTCTGATTTTGTTTTTCGATCGTGTTTAAATAACAAGTCTGTGGGCTGTCGAATTGTAGGTTAAAATGGCAGCTGCTGGGACAAAATAATAAAACACTTAAAAGCGAACACATGCTGAAGAAGGATGTGCCGGGTCGACAAGCACCCATGTTACGGCTTGTCACAAGCGAGCGGCACAGCGCATCCACGCCCACTTAACGGGTGAGCGCTAAAGAAGGTGATCATGTCTCTGCACAACTTTCGATCTCGAAAATTATTTATCATTTCTGCTGTTGACCTTCTGCCAAGTCATTCTCTTAAGCTGTCTGGCATCTTTTCTCTTTGCTTCCCTCTATCTCTTCGTCCCTCAATTTCCCCAGCTGTTACAATATATTCCAGCTGTTCTCTTCTCATTACGTGGCCAAAAATGATGATTGTTTCTTCCTAATAGTGGATATTAGCTCTCCTTTTATTTTGGCCTCTTTCAGAACGTTTTCATTACTCTTCTTAGCTGTCCATTGTATTCTCAATATTCTTCTGTAAAACCACATTTCTACAGCCTCCGGTGATTTTCTTGATTGTTGTCCCATTGTCCCTGATTCACATAGACTGAACAGCTCAGGCACAAAATATAACATGAAAATCAACATCAACAAAACAGAAGTCATGAATATCGCAAAGAGAAACAGAACATCAACATAAATATAGAAAGCAGACAACTAAAACAAGTGGAGTAATATAAATACCTACGAAATCTAGTGACAAGCGACAATTCACAAACACCAGAAATAGACTCAATATGCAACAAAGCTTGTTAAATCATTGGACAGCTACTATTGTTCAACAAGGAAGTAATTGTAGAGGCAAAACGGGCATTCTACAAAACAATCTTCATCCCAACTTTGTGCTACCAATGCCAGTCCTGGATCCTAGATGCAAGAACAATAAGAAAAATAACCACTACCGAGATAAAATGTGTTAGACGAATAACAGGAAACAGTCTAAGAGATAAGATCAGAAACGAAGAACTGAGAAAAAAGCTAGGAATAACCCACGCCGTAGAGCATATATAGAGAAACAACAGGTAAAACAGTTTGGCCACGTGGTAAGCCAGAAAGATCAAAATACAACACAACGAGCCTTCAATAAACGTTGCGAGAATAAAAGACCCAAAAGTCAACCACGAAAAAAATGGATTGACGGAATGTAAGAAACACTAGGAAACATAACAGCAGCAGAGGCAAACAGAAAAGCAAAAAACCGCAAATTATATCTTCCCTCGACGCTGTAAGACAAATTAGGAAGGAAAGATGAAGAAGAAAATAACTGACACAAATTCTATTTTCTATTTTTTCCTAGCCATGGAATGAGACTTACAGCATATACATTATAGAACAGTTAAACACCAGGTAAGTGTCGCTATTTACACTGTATTATCTAAATAGCTGCAACAGCACGTGATACAGGTGAGGTCCCGCACTTTGGGACACACAAAACAGTGTTTAACCAGCGCAGTCTATAGAAGTAAGCCTTAGAACTGAAAGGTAAACCCCATAACACCACCACAAGCTTGACGTTTTCAAGCTATCGGCGACTGACGTCATTCTACCAATAACCGCACGTGCTAGCAAACCGTAAAACGTCACGTTAGTTGAAAGTTTTCCGGGGTTTCCCGTTCAGCCCTCAGGCGTATTTATCTATATGGCTATGGTTTAACTCAGTACTTCGGCCACCCAGTGTTAAACGTAGGCATTAAAAGAAAATAAAGACTCTAACTACTGACATGGAATGTCTTTGAAGAATACTGACAGTAACAATAAGAAATAAAATAATAAATGGAAATAGGAAAGAGTCGGCGAAACGCCAGTTCAGAGGTTCTACTAGAATCCACAAATTAAATGATTGAAACATAATATTGTTACCGGTAAATTGCATTCCACAACAAGAATTAGCAATCAGACGCAACAACAGAAGAAACAGGGGACAACGAATTTCCAAGATGACAAACAAAATATTTAACGTCACGGTGAGTTTTATGCATGAAACGACGAAAGAGCAATTTCAAGGACACCCCATTTTTCATCTACGCCGACGCGAAAAGGAAAAGGGGATAGAAAGGACACAAAAAAACAAGACAAGACAATGCAATAGTAGTCAAATCATTGAAGCAGAATTCTTAAAAAAAAAAAACACGAACTAAGACACAAATAAAAAGATAGAACAATATTGAATAAAGACCATTAATTGAAAAATGGGTAATCTAAAGTCAGATAACATGACAAATATGTCAAAAATAGTTTCACTTAAAGGCCACATTTTAAAAAAAACTGGGTGTATACGAACAGGTTTTACCTGGCAAATGTAATTGAAAGGTATTGTTGGACAATCAGTCACGTTACTGGACCGGAGGTCTGACGGTATACCAAGATATAGAGAAAATGTGAAGCAGTCAAGCGTGACACAGGTAATGAACGGCGATATATGAGGGGTGTGAAAACCAGCCGACCAACCAGACAAGCCTCAGACAGCCTAGCATTAAGTGAAGCGTAATGGAGAATAATCAAGATAAGTGTTACAGACCCAGAAAATCGCTTGAGGGGATCACGTCATGTTGTAGGGGACCAAGATCAGACCAGGGGAGGGAAAAAGGGGAAAGATAGACTAGGGGTGGGGGGAGGAGTTACCCGTGACAGAGAGATACATTGATGCCACGAGGGGTGAGGCAACCTATACGGGCGATCAGACGATTCTATAAATTGAATCGACTGCGGCTGTTAGAAGAACACGACACCAGGCCAGTCACTAGGACATCCTCCATTGACAATGCGAGTTGAAGTGGGATGCTACTGGAGTGCCTGCCTCTCGAGTGATGTCGTACAGATGTTCCCGCATCTATCTCAGAGACGGCGTGCTGATTCGCCCATGTAGGTCAACTTACATCACTTACATATGATGGTATATATAACGTTCCGCGATGTACAAGTAAATCCCTCTCTGATCTCAAAAGGTCCATCGGGGAAGAGAATACTTAATTCTTTGGTGTTGTCCTTACTGCTTCTTTTATTCCATTAGAACATTTGGTTCCATTTCTGTTTTGTCTTTATTGTATTCATCAAAGTCACATGTTCCAGCTGGTATATTTCGTTGTTGATATTTTTACATTTTTAATGCAATATTATAAGTGTAATAATAAATAAATATAAATATTTAAATTGTAAAATAAAATAAAAGTATATAAATTTAACATAACATTCTCACCCTCATCAAGTGTCATCTACGCAAGGTGATTGTGTTTCTCTACAACATTTTAAACAGTTCTATATTAACTAAAATGATAAACTTTCTACTTAACCATTCTCTTAAACCGACTGTTTTATCTTTTCTCTCTTTTTCCCTCGCAATAACAAATGGAAATACTTTATCTTCCTCTTCTTTTCCTCATTTGCCTCCCAGCGTTTGTGGTCTTTTGCTCTTTACTTGCTTTCTTCTGCTATCTTTTCATGTGTTTCTAATATTCCATAAATCTATGCCATCTTTTTTAGTGGTCGGCTTTTGGGTCTGGTGTTCTCGTAACATTTATTGAGGGCTCGTTGTGTTGTGTTTTAATCTTTCTGTCTTATCATGTGGCCAAACCATTTTGTCTTTTTGTTTTTGTTTTTTTTTGTTTTCAAATCCTGAAATTAATCCTAGCTTTTATTCAGTTCTTCATTTCTGATGTTAGTTCTGTGGCTATTTCCTGGAAGAACAATTGAAATACGGAAATAATAAATGTAAATAATATATGTAAATAATATATGTAAATAATATATGTAAATAGTAAAGTAAGAAGGAAAGAGTTCATTTCACCCCCTAAAGAATATGGGGAAACATTGAACCATGCGTCTTGCCCCCCCCCCCCCACAACAAGGGTACCCATTTACGTATTGGTGGACATAGGATCCGTCGAACAGGATCGAACCCGACCTTAGTAGTCACTGGCAACTGCCAACAAAATATAGGGGAAAAAAATGTCACATGTAGAAACACATTTGAAAAAAAATAAACATAGATATCAATACAAACATATAAATTTAAAAAAAACATATAAGATGAATATAAAGTACAGAAGCGAAGGCGCGCCTCCCAGCACCAGAGCTGGAAATTGTCAGCGACCCACAGCTGATGGCTTGCGCCAGGATCGGTGAACCAGAACCATCCAGACCCTGCTCCACCTATCCGCGGTGCCTCCAGTAACAGACTAACCTTTCTAGTCTGGCCAAGCGAGCAGGGATCGAAGAGGGAAGACAACCCGGTACTCAGAAATATCGTGCTGAAATCGGGTGTGTTGGGCCGAAATTCGCAAATATCACAGTTATACTGCAAACCACAACACAACGCAGACACGCCCTCTTAGCGTCCTTTTAAGAAAGGATGATGAAGAGGAATATTCTAGTTTACCAGAATACTCTAGAATACTTTAGTCATCGGGCGAACGCAAGCAAGCAAGCAATATAAAGTACACAAACGAACATAGAAATATGAACTATAAATTCTAAAAACAAATAATAACAATGATGAATAGAACACTTGAAAATATTCGTGAGTGTTCTGAATTCAGAACATTATTTCAATAAAGAGTGAAATAATATATAACATTAGAGAGAAGTGAAATATGAAACATCACCATACTCGAGA
>JAVIAB010000001.1:60217366-60295235 GCA_032433765.1 Megaustenia siamemsis
CAAGCAAATATTTTAGGGGAGCTAATAGATGAAAGTTGGTCTGTGGGTAAATTAAAACTGAGATACAAAAAAATCTGAGTAAATTATCCATAAGTTTTAATTTTTAACAACTTGGAACAGCTTGCAGATGATCACATCACATGAAGATGGTGTATTAAAAAAAAAAAAGACATGATAACATTCGAATAAGAAGTCAAAATCATAATAAAATATAAGGAGCAAGAGAAAAAAGAGTGAGACCCTCAGCATAACATTGCCTTGTTCATTCTGCATCCGGACTTACCATTCTATTATTGATAAGATAGTCATGAGAGATAATGTCAGACAACACCAAGCTTGACAGTTGCTCACAAAAATAGGGTTGCCATCCGTCCCGCTTTTTCCGGATTGTCCCACTTTTTCATCAAAAATTAATTGTCCCGCCTAAGGGTCTGGGGGACAGCAATTTGTCCCGCTTTTTAATCCAGCCAAATTTTTCACCTACAAATTTTAATATTTTCTTAAATTATTTATTATTG
The DNA here is from genome assembly GCA_032433765.1 of Megaustenia siamemsis. Classification (NCBI taxonomy): domain Eukaryota; kingdom Metazoa; phylum Mollusca; class Gastropoda; order Stylommatophora; family Ariophantidae; genus Megaustenia; species Megaustenia siamemsis. The sequence continues at coordinate 60,217,885 of JAVIAB010000001.1, forward strand.
GTTTGAGTTTTGTTACAAAATGAAGCTTCTTAGTCCGAAACGTCTATTTGTAGAGTCCTGCGCTATCGCTGTTTAATAATAAAGTTTGTAGATACAACTCATAAATACTCATTTGAGAATATCCAGCACAAAATTGTTAGTGCGGAAGGCGGTATTATTTAAAAATTTACAAAAGATGACGTCTTCGGCTTCGTCTTACTCTTAGGCGACTCTTAGCCGAGGCGCCGAGCCTTACTCTACCCATCTCACCGCTCACCGCTCACGTGGTCTGTGCCTACGTGACAATCTGCATGCTTTTGTCCTTGTCGTATTTCTGTAGGCGCTAATAATTCATTCAACAACATCGGGCCATCCTCACCAGCAGCAAGAAGAAATTTTGGCTTCATTCTTTCTTTATGTGTTGGAGGCTGGAGGAATTATAATGTAATAATAATTAGTCTATGTGTGTGCTATCTCTGACTTTTCCTATGGCTATTATGCTTTACATGATGTGTCCTGCTTTCGCGTCTAAAAAAGTTCCATTTGTCCCGCTTTCTGCTTCGAAGGTTCTGGCAACCCTACCCAAAAATCAACACTTGCTTGTTTTCAACCGTCTGCGAAGACCAAAAAGGCCTTATAGTGTGTCGTGAGAAGTTGGCAGAGTGTATATAATCCATTGTAAAAGGTATCTACAAATTCATGCAAAGTTATATATAATTCTTAAACGAGTAGATTAAAGTTTGATGATTTTGTTCACATCAAGTGTGATATCTTGTTACCAGGTGGCGATCTAAACAGAACTTGGACTATGCTTTCTTGATCATGCATTCTTGGTATCGAGGGAAATATTATTTGCAAGTACGTTTCATTGTTATATTGCAGTTGGTATGTTTATTATACAACAGTCCTTAACATTATCTCATGTGAGTTATAATTAGTGTTATCTGTTATCAATACAGAAACTAGAAACTATGACTCAGTCAATCTATCCATAACATTCTGCGAGCGTTAAAACACTCACATTTTGTTAAAATACCCTGAGTACAAAGACAGACAACAACAGAAGGAGCATAAAATAATGCATTAGTTAGTAATAATTAATATTTTTCATTTTCCTGTACCATGCCTTTTGGTTATTGCCAGCAGTAAAAAGTAAAGTAAAGAGCCCCGGCACGCCAAGTGGCGTATAGGGAATATGGTATTAGTGACCATAAATTTTACAGACACATGATTTTTGGGGTAATGTGGTCGGTATTACGCCCGTGCCGCTTTACTTTCCCAGAAAAAAAAATCTAGCACCCACTTAAGGCTGGGTGAACCCGGAAGCCTACTTGGGATCGAACCCTACCCCTTGTCCTTTGTAGTCCAGTTCACTAACCACTGAGCTATCGCACGGCTCCTATTGCCAACAGTACCTGTCCGTAATATTCTTTCTGTAACACTTCATTATGCATTATTCCTTCGGGTCATGTAGTCTGCCTTGTTATAATATCATACTTTTGAGTACACTCTCTCTCTGTTCTTCACTGTCACTTGCAGCACACCCCACACCTGAACAGTCCACCTGTGATTGGTTAATACCTGCAAAAGAGTTATTTTTTGTAAAGACAACACAATTGTTAAATCTTGTAAAGAGTTTTGCAAATTGTTTTTTTCTCTACTACTCCACTTTTATTTTTCATCAGTTTTTTTGACATCTCAGTCCTCCATCTAAAAGCATAGATGCTCATTTCAGGTGTAGGTGTCAACCACAGGTGCTAATTTCAGGTGTAGATGTAGACTATAGGTGCCGATTCCGGTGTATGTGTAGACCATAGGTGCTCATTTCAGGTATAGGTGTAAACCATAAGTGCTCATTCCAGGTGTAGGTGTAGACCATAGGTGCTCATTTCAGCTGTAGGTGTAGACCATAGGTGCTCATTTCAGGTGTAGGTGTAGACCATAGGTGCTCATTCCAGGTGTAGGTGTAGACCATAGGTGCTCATTCCAGGTGTAGGTGTAGACCATAGGTGCTCATTTCAGGTGTAGGTGTAGACCATAGGTGCTCATTCCAGGTGTAGGTGTAGACCATAGGTGCTCATTCCAGGTGTAGGTGTAGACCATAGGTGCTCATTCCAGGTGTAGGTGTAGACCATAGGTGCTCATTTCAGGTGTAGGTGTAGACCATAGGTGCTCATTTCAGGTGTAGGTGTAGACCATAGGTGCTCATTTCAGGTGTAGGTGTAGACCATAGGTGCTCATTTCAGGTGTAGGTGTAGACCATAGGTGCTCATTTCAGGTGTAGGTGTAGACCATAGGTGCTCATTTCAGGTGTAGGTGTAGACTATAGGTGCTCATTTCAGGTGTAGGTGTAGACCATAGGTGCTAATTTCAGGTGTAGGTGTAGACCATAGGTGCTAATTTCAGGTGTAGGTGTAGACCATAGGTGCTCATTTCAGATGTAGGTGTAGACCATAGGTGCTCATTTCAGGTGTAGGTGTAGACCATAGGTGCTCATTTCAGGTGTAGGTGTAGACCATAGGTGCTCATTCCAGGTGTAGGTGTAGACCATAGGTGCTCATTTCAGGTGTAGGTGTAGACCATAGGTGCTCATTCCAGGTGTAGGTGTAGACCATAGGTGCTCATTCCAGGTGTAGGTGTAGACCATAGGTGCTCATTTCAGGTGTAGGTGTAGATCATAGGTGCTCATTTCAGGTGTAGGTGTAGACCATAGGTGCTCATTTCAGGTGTAGGTGTAGACCATAGGTGCTCATTTCAGATGTAGGTGTAGACCATAGGTGCTCATTCCAGGTGTAGGTGTAGACCATAGGTGCTCATTTCAGGTGTAGGTGTAGACTATAGGTGCTCATTTCAGGTGTAGGTGTAGACCATAGGTGCTCATTTCAGGTGTAGGTGTAGACCATAGGTGCTCATTTCAGGTGTAGGTGTAGACCATAGGTGCTCATTTCAGATGTAGGTGTAGACTATAGGTGCTCATTTCAGGTGTAGGTGTAGACCATAGGTGCTCATTTCAGGTGTAAGTGTAGACCATAGGTGCTCATTTCAGGTGTAGGTGTAGACCATAGGTGCTCATTTCAGGTGTAGGTGTAGACCATAGGTGCTCATTTCAGGTGTAGGTGTAGATCATAGGTGCTCATTTCAGGTGTAAGTGTAGACCATAGGTGCTCATTTCAGGTGTAGGTGTAGATCATAGGTGCTCATTTCAGGTGTAGGTGTAGACCATAGGTGCTCATTTCAGGTGTAGGTGTAGACCATAGGTGCTCATTTCAGGTGTAGGTGTAGATCATAGGTGCTCATTTCAGGTGTAGGTGTAGACTATAGGTGCCAATTCCGGTGTATGTGTAGACCATAGGTGCTCATTTCAGGTATAGGTGTAAACCGTAGGTGCTCATTCCAGGTGTAGGTGTAGACCATAGGTGCTCATTTCAGGTGTAGGTGTAGACCATAGGTGCTCATTTCAGGTGTAGGTGTAGATCATAGGTGCTCATTTCAGGTGTAAGTGTAGACCATAGGTGCTCATTTCAGGTGTAGGTGTAGACCATAGGTGCTCATTTCAGGTGTAAGTGTAGACCATAGGTGCTCATTTTAGGTGTAGGTGTAGACCATAGGTGCTCATTTTAGGTGTAGGTGTAGACCATAGGTGCTCATTTTAGGTGTAGGTATAGACCATATGTGGTCATTTGCAATCAGATAGAGGTTTTGCACACTTATGGTGACGATGGCTGTGTCACACCTAGTTCAACTCTTGTAGGCTATCATTATTATATTAACTTTTGGATCCACAGACTGTTCATGGAAGCATTATTCTAAAATCTGTCTATTTTTCAGCTGGAAGATGATTTAACAGCTGTCCCAGGATTTATCACATCCATGAAGGAGGCCATTAAGAAGAATTACTGGCAATGGTTCTCGCTAGAGTTTTCTACTCTGGGATTTATAGGTGAGTTATGGCCCTAATTGCATAAAAAATGGTTACCGGATTTTTCTGGAAAAAGTAGAGCAGCCTGATGTGATACTGACCACATTACTCATTAAATATGTCATTGGTCAGTGGAAAATGTACACTAAAACATATTTCCCAGATGAACTTCCGGTATATGGTGGATAGGCAGCAGGAACATGAAAAATGTTCCTTGTTGCAGTTTCCTCATATTCCAAGTCCGGCTCGTTGCAGGAGCTACTGAGTTAAGTGCTCTGTGCACACCATGAGCTGTGTGTCTCATCCGTTTTGATCATGTTTCGATATTCCAATTGTTTACGAAGAATGATGATATCGTGTGACAGGGAACAGTTCGCTGTGTTCACTTTCTGCACAGTTTCGCCTTATGCCTTATATCTTTTGGCGTGTGCTGAGACTACAACGATGGAGACTACAGTTACCTTTCTTTGTTTGGGAGATGAAATATTAATTCCGATGATTACGCTGGCACGGGCAGTTGAGCAATTATGGATTTTAACTCGTTTGCAGTGATACCGGGGTCTTCCATAACCAAATAACCAAATATTCCCCAGATGCGTTAAGGCGTGGGGGGAAGTTATTTTTAACCATATGGTCACTAGATTACGAAAGTATAACAGTATTTGTATTCTGATTTTTTGGTGACAGGAAACACACATGAATTAGCACTCCCAATGTGTATTCAGATAAGAATCGATTCACTATATGCTCAAGCAATTTGCAAAAAAATTAAATAATGAGGATCATTGTTGTTTGTTGATTTTTCTATTTTTCCATAAGTTGTTATAATTTAAGTAAAAAAAAAGAGTAAAGTGCCCCCGTCATGCCAAGTGGCGTAAAGGGAATATGGTGTTAGTGACCATAAAATTTACAGACCTTCGGCACATGATTTTTGGGGAAATGTGGTCGGTAATACGCCCGTGCCGCTTTACTTTCCCAGAAAAAAAATTTGGTACCCATTAAAGGCTGGTTGAACCTGGAAGCCGTCAGTTGGGATCGACCCCTACCTCTTGTCCTTTTTTAGTCCAGTTCACTAACCACTGAGCTATCGTGGCTCCCTTTGTTATAATTTAACACCTGTTAATCTTAGTAACCTCCGTCAGTCATAGCTGACTATGGAATTTGCAACACCCCTAGGAAATGTTTTTTTTTTCTTTTCTTTCTCAGTGTGTTCTATTTTTTTTCTATGAATCTGTCTAATTTTTGCTTGAGTTGAAGCTTTAGAATGTGTTTCCAAAGATTGCAGTCTGCATTTATGTCTTCCAAGGCTGCATAGTCTTCATGTCACATTTATAGTGACGCTGTGACCTTCCAGGCATGTCGTAAGAGGCGACTAAGGAGGTTGATCGATGGCTTGACAAGCTGTAAAAAGTATTGTTATGGAAACAGAACCATAGATTTTAGGAGCAGTGAGCTCTGCAATATGTGCCATTTTGGCATGCAAGGTTTCTGTTTTTGAGATTGTGGTTCTGCCCTATGTGCCGTCTTCGGCTTGAAAGGACAATAGATAGATAAATCAGAGTTTTGGGCTCCCCCTAGTTTTTTTTACCATCTGCTAGTTGTTAATAAAGTATACCTTTTGGTATGCTGCCATCTTTCATACAGTGTAAATGACCAAGCCAGTGTAATCTACATTGATTGAGCAGTATTTAGGTGTTCTCAAACCTGTGTGTGAAGACCTCTGTTACTGTGCCATTTCTGTCTAATTGATCTCTGAGTTAGTCTGTAACTCTATTTTAGATAAATATTGGTTTATTTATTTACTTTATCTCTGTCATTTCATTTATAAGCAAGTCATCTTTAAAATCGTACTTTACCTCTGATTGACATTTCATTTATAAGCAAGTCATCTTTAAAATCGTACTTTACCTCTGATTGACATTTCATTTATAAGCAAGTCATCTTTAAAATCGTACTTTACCTCTGATTGACATTTCATTTATAGGCAAGTAAATTTTAAAATTGGACTTTTTTTTTAGGTCGATTATTTAGATCTGAAGATGTTCTCAAGATGATGGAGTTTCTACTGATGTTTTACACTAGTAAGCCATGTGACTGGTTGTATGATGATTATCTTCAAGTAAAGATGTGTGGCCATGGAGAACCATGGGTAAAATAACTTGTCTTAATATCAACAAAAGAATAAATATGGAAAGAGAATAATTTTTTTCAAACTAAATGTTTTGGGATTTACCAGTGCAACACAGAAAGTATATTAATGACTTTCTTCTTCTTCTTCTACCTTTCAGCTCCATGTGGAGCATAGGTCTTCAACAAACACTTTCCAAGTCGTTCTGTTTCTTGCCATTCTTTTAAGATCATTCCATGTCTTCTCCATTATCGTCATCTCTACTTCTGTCAGTCTTCTCCAAGAAATTCTTGGTCTTTCTCTTTGTCTTTTCCCCTGGGGATTCCAAAAAAGGGCCTGTTGTGTAATACTCTCAGTTGGCTTCTGCAGTGTTTTAATGACTTTGATACCCTTCTATTGTGAACTAGAACATAAGAAGGCACTTGTGAAGTCCCAAGCTAGTCTACGAGTGATGATTTTCTCCACAAGCTTGCTAGTCATATTTTGCAGTGTGATAATCAGGGAGGTCTATGAATTATCCTTTCTAAGTTTCGACATTAGAAGAAGATAGCTGTGAAGCATCTCTCTTACTTGCCTGCTCCAAATACTTGCATTAAATTCTCTGGCCAAGCCCTTCATATCATATTCTGATAGTTATATCATGATATTGTGGATGCCATCATGAACCGGGGCTATATTGCAAGATCTCTTAATCGTTGCACAAATGGTATCAGCTTTACTGCAGTATTTATCATTCAAAATAAAATATTTGCAAAGCCTTGATATATTATAAATTTAGGGTTTGATAATAAATGGATTTAAAACACTGGATACTCTTTAGAGATTTTTATATTCTTAATGTTCTTGATCACTTTGTATCTTTAATTTGTCTTTGATTATTTCAATGTCACACACACACACACATATATATATATATATATATATATATATATATATATATATATATATATATATATATATATATATATATATATATATATATAGTCTCTCCTATATATTTCGAACTTCACATAGGCCGTCTCCTTCTCTTTTAAACACATTCTTGATAAGCAACAAATGCCTGAGTTGTTCCATAACACAGAAACATATTTATTTATTTATGATTTTTGCAGTCCTGTAGTCACAAGTTATATAAATATATAATAAATTAAATGGATGATATACCAATTGTATTTTAAAGTCAATAACAATACCTAGGGTGGTCTGGATAACTGGTGGACTTAAATACTCGTAAAATGATTAAACACATCACAGATTACACTTTCTAAGGTATCTAAACACCAGTCCTGTTGTGGACTAACTACATCTGCTATTAATTAATTTACTTTCATCTGATATTGGTCTTGTTTTAACATCTTATCTACACATATAAGTAAGAGCAACCGTTCTAACTGCTTTGCTCTGCTTTCTGTGTGTTCTCTCTCTGATGGTGCCTGTCTGATGGTCTCTAATTATTCTGCTAATCTGCTCTTCAGTTAATGCTGTTATTCTGTTTACTCTCTAATTGCTTCTCTGCTTGTCACTGCTTGTCTGATGGTCTCTGAGCCTCTGGTCTCTTTTTCTAATATTTCTTTTCCTTATGCCCACATCTTTCAGTTGACCTCATGTCTGTCCACCCACACTGTCTGGTGTCACTTAGTTTTACCCATCTGTTGTCAAATATTTCTTCCCTTTATGCTCACAGATTCCATGTGAACAGTATCTCCACACTGTCTGGTCTGGTAACCTTGGCCCATTTTGCTGTGAACTATACATTAAGTGCAATTTCTCTTTCACTTCTACAATATCTTCAATCACCAGTCTTGCAGTCATATATTATCTTTTTTTCATTGATCTCTTCTATATTGTGTGCAAGCAGGACTTTGGCTGTGAACTCAGTAGAGATTCAGTCACAAGAAATGGTATGCAGTAATCACTAGATGAAGAAACAAAAGTTTGGCAGACCAAGGACATGCTGGTTCCAGATAAATGGAAACAAAAGTGAACAGTGTAAACTTTTCACCATGTTTACACTAAACTGTAGGCACTATGAGGGTCTTGCTTTTCTATTTGAAAGTATAAGATAGATGGACTCATAGAAATCATCATCATCATCATGTACCCTGCCGGTTGGCGTAGGCGATCATGTCCCTCCACAATCTTCTATCTACAGTGCATCGTATCAGTTCTGTTGTTGACTGTTTTCCATGCCATGACACCAAGCTATCCAGTATTTTCTCTCTTTGTCGTCCGCGATCTCTCTTTCCTTTTATTTTGTCAGCTGTAACCAAGTATTCCAACTTTCCTCTTCTCATGATGTGCCCAAAAAATGTTGATTGCTTCTTTCTGATGTTTTTTAAGAGCTCCCTTTTTGTGTTGGCCTCTATGAGAACTTCCTCATTGGTCTTTTTATCTGTCCAGGGAACTTTCAACATTCTTCTGAGAAATCCCATCTCTGTGGCCTCTAACCGTCTTTTCATTCTCATAGAAATAGCATGTAAATTTAAAAGAAATTGAGAAAAATTATGTTTCTGGTTAGTGCACGCAATATGTAAGAGTAAATCCTTTTCAAATTGTTAATGAATAGTTTCATTTCAATCAATGTTTTTATAAAAAAAAAAGCATCACTTCTTTTTAGTCATGTGTTGCTTAATAAAATGAATGTAATTGTTTTTCTTTAAAGTGCCAAAAAAATGTAAATTGCTTCACAGTCAATGTGCTTATTAAAACATGTCATTGTCTTTTGGTTTAAGTGTCAACAATGAGAGTTTCGTTGCTATAAAGACAATATACTTATAAACAGGTGGTAATACTTTGCAGTCAACATGTCAATAAACAGTGTCATTGTTTTTCAATTAAAGTGCCAATATACATAGTTTTTTTCTTTTCAGTCAAAGTGCCTATGAAAATGTTATTGCTTTTCAGTCAGAGTACCTATGAAAATGTTATTGCTTTTCAGCCAAAGTGCCTATGAAAATGTTATTGCTTTTCAGCCAAAGTGCCTTTTATTTTCAGTCAGTGCCTACAAAAAATGTTTTTTTTTTCTATCTATGAAAATTCTTACAAATAATGTCCTTGTTTTTCAGTCAAAGTGCCTAAACAAGATTCATAATATTGCCAGGTCCATAAGGCCATCATTGTTCCAGCATGAAGGAGCAAGATCATCTTTAGGTGGACATGTAAACAAGCTGAAGGTAATGATGTATATGCAAATGCAATTTAGACTAGGCAGGGCAGGATATTTGCTTCTGTTACGTTCTGTAGAGAATTTTTTTTTCTATTAATTACTACTTTTAACATCTTGTAGAGAAGGAGTGAACAGTTTCTCTGCCAAGGGTCATTTTGATATTTATAAAATCATTTGCAGGCCATACAAATTATCAACTAAAAAATTAGCATACATTTTGGTTTATTTAGTTACATATTTCATTAACTGATCCCTTTTGTGATTCTAAATATTCTGCAGCAGCAGCCATACACTCTTTCACAAACTATCTTCTGAATGAGGTCTCAGATTTATTGTGATTAGCTCACATATGTAAAATTAGCCTGAATAATGTTGTCACTGTCATAATGAGGTCTAGTGAAGGGCAGCTTGTGATTCCAATTGAACATGGGTTGTCCGAACGTCGGTAGCCAAGTTGGGTGGTTTTCCCAACTAGGCTACTGAGGCCCTCAATCAGTCAGATGTTTTGGGTTGAAATGTTGGTAAATATCACAGTTATACTGCAAACCACAACACAACGCAAACATGCCCACTTAACGTCCTTTTAAGAGCAGATAATGAAGAGATGCATTCCTTTAGTTATCAGGCAAACACAAGCAAGCAAGCACACCCCTAATTAAGTACATTGAATGTAGCAAATGTCAAGAACTATATTCAGTGAATAATGTAAAGACAAATCATAATCTGCAGTAGACATATCAAAAGTGAACAAACCTGTCTTCATAAGAAACACTTCTTTTAAAGAGAATCAAACACTGTAACATTATTTCTGTTAGTCATTCATTTTCATTTATGAAGTAAAAAAAAAAAATAACTATTTTTTGTGGCTTTAACCATCTGCTGGGCTCTATTCGTCCATGTTGGTCTTGGTCTGCCTCTTTTACCTTGTATTTTCCCTCCCAATATTACTTTTATTAGGCTGTTGTGTCTTTTAACATGCCCCAAAAATTTCATTTGTCTTCTTCTAACTGTGTTTAGTACTTCTCTTTTTCTTTTTAGTTGTTCTAAAACTTCATCATTTGTTTTCTTTTCTTTCCATCCAATTCTACCTATTCTTCTATATATCCACATTTCAAAGGCTTCAATTTTCTGTTCTGCATTCTTGTCTAATGTCCATGTTTCTGCAACATACAGGAATATTTTGAGAAGATGTAACATTTTGCTATTCTTAGTTTTAGCTCTGATGTTATTTGTTTTGATGTTAGTATACTTTTCATAGCATTAAAATTACTTTTTGTTATACCTATTCTTTTGTTTATTTCAGTTGTACATTTTCCATCAATGATTATAGTATGTCCCAGGTAGTTGTAGCTATGAGCTGTCTCCAGATGTATTCCTTCAACTTTGATATTTATTTGTAGGTCTTGAGAATTTTCTTTGTTTATGATCTTAGTTTTAGTCTTTTTGATATTCATATCTAGTCCATATTTTTTGCTTGTCATGTTTATTACATTAAGTAATTGTTGCAGATCTTTAGGATTTTCTGCTAGTAGAACAGTATCATCAGCATATCTTAGGTTAGTGATTATCTTTCCATTAATGTTTAGGCCTGGCATCTCTATGATGTTTTTAAAGATTTGCTCAGTGTATAGATTGAACAAGCTTGGTGATAGGATGCATCCTTGTCTTACTCCTCTTTTTATATCAATGGGTGTAGAGTTCTCCTTGTTATATTTTATTATAGCTGTATGCTACCAGTACACATTATATATTAGTCGTATGTCTGTATTGTCCAGATGTATATCTTTTAGGCAGTCTATACGTTGTTTATGGTGTATTCTATCAAAAGCTTTGGTGTAGTCTATGAAGTAGGCATATATTGGTTTGTTTACTTCTATGTACTTTTCAATCAATGTCCTCATGCTAAATATGGCTTCCTTTGTCCCACTGTTTTTCTTGAATCCAAATTGCTGCTAATCTAATTCAGTATTAATTTTATTCGGAATTCTTCTCTGTATAACTTTTAGTAAAATTTTTGTTACCTGGCTCATTAGGCTTATTGTTCTAAAATCACTGCATTCAACTGCACCATTCTTTTTAGGTAATGCAATGAAAGTTGATGTTTTTAGTTCATTTGGAATGTATCCTGTATGGTATAAATTTCATTGCATATACCTGTGATCACTTCAATGCCAAAATTTTCTAGTGCCTGTATCATCTCTATTTGTATATTGTCAGGTCCTGCTGTTTTTTCCCTTTTTCATTGTTTTTATAGCTTTTTCTACTTCAGATTTCAGGATTTTATAGCTGGGCGCACATTTTATAGATGGTTTTTTTGTCCCATTCATCATGAAATAATTCTTTTATGTATTCCTGCCATCTATTGATTATATCTTTGTTGTCTGTTAGCATTCTTCCCTCTTTGTTTGCAATACAACCGCTTCCTGCAGCTTTTTTGTCTTTATTAGTCATTCTCTTTATTTCTGTGTGCATCCCTCTTAAGTTTTGTTTACTTTCCATAGTTTTGACTTCTAGACATCTTTGGTTGAGCCAGTCTTCTTTTGCCTTTTTGCACATTTTGCGTATTTCATTATCAATTTCCTTGTATCTGGCAGTGTTCTTCGCTTGTCTTTTTTCTTCCATTTTTCTAAGATGTTGTCAGTTATCCATTTTTGTTTTTTGTTATTTTCCTTTTTGGGTAAGGTGTCACACAATTCATGTATGCTGTGTTTTATGCATTGCCATGTGGTTGTAACTTTTTCTTCAGGATTTTCTCTTCTGTATTGCTCAATCCCTTCTTCCAGCAGCTTCTGATATGTGTTCTTTACTTGTACTGTATAAGTTTCTTTAACATCTTTCTGATTTAAAGCTGTTATATCTATTGGTATTGCTGAATTAGTCTTTTGTTTGTTTCTCTTTAATTTGATCTTCATTTTAATCATTACAGGATTGTGATCTGAATTAATATCTGAATAATAAGATGTTTTTTGGGAGCTGCCCTTTTTGCATTGGCCTCTTTGAGAATTTCCTCATTGGTCTTTTTAGCTGTCCAGGGAACTTTCAATATTCTTCTGAGAAATCTCTGTGGCCTCTAACCGTCTTTTCATTTGTTTGGAAGATAGGATAATATAAAGACGTACCTTTTCAAGTTTTCTCTTAAAGGCAAAAAATGTTCATCAGACAAAAACATTCTAACGGATGGGAAAAAAATCATACATATCCTTTCTCCCCCTCAACTCCTCTCCCAAATTCCAAGTAGTAGGTAGCATGGCTGATTGATCTTGGGTGTTTTTTTTGCCTGGCAAGGTCACATTTCAACCCTAGACTGGTTTCTAAGATGGCGGATCTAGTCCACGTTCTCTCAGTCGCTGCAAAAAGTGCATTCAATGTCTGATTAATTTCAGTTCTCCATCGCACTCCTATGCATTAAAGTCAAGATAATGATCTACTTATTACATCTGCACTGATGAAACAATGTCGTAAGCCGGCGATATTCCATTTTCAACAAATCAAGTGTTGTCAATGCGATCTTCCATCGTCTAGACTTGTTCTGCGCTTTACGTTACATTGGTGCTGTTCATGACCGTTGTTGGATTTGCTTGCTTGCTTACGTTCGCCCGATGACTAAAGTATTCTAGAGTATTCATAGACTGTAGAATTCCTCTTCGTCATCTGCTTTTAAAAGGACTTTAAGTGGACGTATCTGCGTTGTGTTGTGGTTCGCAGTATAACTGTTATATTTGCGCCTTTTGGCCCAACACATCCGACTTCAGCACAACATTTTTGAGTACTGGGTTGTCTTCCCTCTGCGATCCCTGCTCACTTGGCCAGACTAGAGAGGTTAGTCTGTTATTGGAGGCACCATGGAGAGGTGGAGCAGGATCTGGATGGTTTTGGTTCACCGATCCTGGCGCAAGCCATCAACTGTAGGTCACTGACAACTTCCAGCTCTGGTGCTGGGAGACGCACCTTCGCCTCCATTGGATTTGCTTGATGCAAGTTATTTCCAAATTACTTATTGATGTGAAATGCTTCATCAGCCGCAGTTTTATCTCTTTAGGGAATTTGCAACGTGATCTGTTCGTTGTAGGCTACATTCACTAGAGTAATCAAGAATCTACAGGGCGCATCATTGCTGTGCTTGCGCCATTGTTATGTGTGCTACATCATCGTAATGACTCATCGTAAATCCCTAGACCGGCGTTACGCTAATCTTACGGTCTGTTGTTTGATGTGCAACGGGGTTAACCTGATGACTAACTGTGTGTTTATATGTTCGAAATTGGAGTCAACAACGATGGCCTAACATCATCAAGCACTATACATTTTTAAAGAAATATGATGATCATCACTTTCAGGAGGACATGAACTTCTGGTATATGGTGGATAGGCGGCAGGAACCATTGCAGGTTATGCATGAAAAGTGTTCCTTGTTGCAATTTCCTCGTATTCCACGTCCATGGGGGACTGGTTGGTCTCGAGGCAGGACGCCGGCCTCGGGACACAGAGGTTGTGGGTTCAAATCTTAGCTCCACCGGTTGGGATTTTTATTTATGATTTCTCTCTGCGACAACCACCCCTGGTCTCAGCAGCGAGGCCCGGCTTGAAACGTCAGTTACTCATTGACGGAAAAAACATGAGTACCTCCGAAGTCAGAGTTATCTGCCTGTGCGGCGAGGGACCCCTGTGCACACAGCTGTTAGGGTAAAATGGATTAACACGCAAAATTCAGTTCCTAGTCTCTAGGGACTTCATCAGAGTTGAAAGCTGGCAAACGCAACAACAACAACAACCATAGACTAGGTCTTCTAGGTAATACTAGCCTGCAGTTGCCATAACAATTTTTTAGTTAAAACTTCACTTTTTATTGTTTATTGGTTATGTTTTCTTATTGTATAGTTGGTTGGTCTTGATATTTATGTTAATTTAACACATTTTTTTCTTAAAATTTAATTGGCCAGCATATGTATAAACAGAGCTAATTTTCACTTGTGTGTACATTTTGCTTTGGTAAATATTATGTCTTATATTTATTTTAATAAGAAAATAATGCAGAAAGTGAAACAAATGGTCTGTTTTCATTTACAAAATGCCATTTAAGACTTAGAGTAATTTTTTTTAGAAACACAATATGGAGTGTATGTAAAGAATGGCAGCTACACAGAAGACAATTGTCCCATAGATGCATGATATATATAGTAAATTATAACTGGAAAAGTTTAGTGCACTTATCTTTTGTTTACTTATATAGATTCTGTATTTTTTTATTCTTAAAAAAATCCAAAATTTACTTTAAGATGAATAATTTGTAATAGTACTTTTTGCCATTGCTATAATTTACCTGCTCGGTTTTATTTCTTGTGCCAGGACACAGCCTATGGGGTGTCTCCATCAAGTGTCATATCTAATCCTCCAGTTGAAAACATTATCACAACACTTCAGACATACTCAAAGTATGATATATACTCTGCATATAATGGTTATGGCTTCTTCTGGGGAGGTAATCCTAAACAAGGGGATTTAATAGACTTCTTATTTGACGCCCCAATACCACCATTCAAGTAGGTATTTTTTCTTTTTTCTTTTACATAATGCTGTGGTGTAAAATTATGTCATATTGTGTTATGTTATGTTCCTTCAGATCTAAAGAATACACTAGAGGCAAAAACAATAACTATTTATCTTTAATGCTGTGCTGTCATTTCCTGCAGATTCTCTTTTGAAAAATCTAGGTGAGATCTCTTTCAGCCTCTGCATCTCTCTTTCTTTTGGTGGGGGGGGGGGGGGGGGGGGGGGGGGGGAGATCATCTAGTGTTCGAGAATGATGAAAACAAGGATCAATTTCAAGAAGTGGCAAATTTTTTGTTTGGGCTGACAAGGCTCCAGTATTCAGCCAATTTCTAAAAATGAATACCAATGATTGTTCTGGGAAGTAAAGGCGGTCTGGCGTGGTACAGTCCTCATCATCCAAAAATGTGCCATGGTCATGGTAAAATATGGTCACTAACGCTGTATTCTAGGGAGCCGCGATAGCTCAGTGGTTAGTGAACTGGACTACAAAGGACATGAGGTAGGGTTCGATCCCAACCGACAGCTTCCGGGTTCACCCAGCCTTAAATGGGTACCGGATTTTTTCTGGGAAAGTAAAGCAGCACGGGCGTAATACCGACCACATTACCCCAAAAATCATGTGCTGAAGGTCTGTAAAATATAGGGTCACTAACACCATAATTTCCCTATACGCCACTTGGCGTGACGGGGGTACTTTACTTTTTTTTACTTACACTGTATTCTCCATATGTCTAGTACAACATGGAGGGAATCTTTATTATTTCTATTTTTACTTTTGTGTACCTTAATGTTTGATTATATTTTTTGTGTACCTCAATAATTTCACGGTGAATGCAGTGAACAGTTCAGTCATTTGTTAATGGATAAATTGATGACATTGTACACGATGGTGAAGAAATTAATGGTAAAATAAAAGGATAAACTGGTAAAAATTCATTTGTCACATGTTTAAGAGAGTTCTGGGAGCTTGGGGTTTAGTGAACTGGAATACTAGGAGAGTCAATCAGGTTCAAACTTAATTGATGGCTCCAGCACATGATACTGACCATCATCATCATGTGCCATACCGGTTGGCGTAGGCGACCATGTCCTTCCACAATCTTTTATCTACAGTGCATTGTATCAGTTCTGTTATTGACTGTTTACCATGCCATGACACCAAGCTATCCAGTATTTTCTCTCTTTGTCGTCTGCGATCTCTCTTTCCTTTTATTTTGCCAGTTGTAACCAAGTATTCCAACTTTCCTCTTCTCATGATGTTCCCAAAAATGTTGATTGTTTCTTTCTGATGCTTTTTTAAGAGCTCCCTTTTTGTGTTGGCTTCTTTGAGAACTTCCTCATTGGTCTTTTTATCTGTCCAGGGAACTTTCAACATTCTTCTGAGAAATCCCATCTCTGTGCCTCTAATCATCTTTTCATATGTTTGTCTACTGTCTATGATTCGCTTCCATAGTTCAGAATTGGTTCTATATAGCACAGATGAACTCTCTTTCTCATTTCTATTGACATAGATTTGTTATATAACATATTTTTCATTTTCTGAAATGCTTTTTTGGCCTGAGCTATTCTGCTTTTTATTTCTGTGGTGCATCTTCCATCCGATGTTATTATTGTGCCCAAGTATTTGATGTGTTGCACTTGCTTCAAATTTGTCCTTTTTTTTATGCTGCATGCTGGTGATGATTGTTTCTTTGATATGACCATTATTTCTGTTTTCTTAATATTTAAACTGAGACCTGTCTTGTTGCTTTCTTTTACTATTATTGATTTTATTGATACTGACCACATGACCTATAAAACACGATGCTGTTGGTTACTGGAAAATATTGCCACCAGCACAATATTCTTCATATATCATAAGGTATGATGAGAACTCTTTGTTTTTTAAACATAAAAACAATATGGGGACTGAATACTTGGTTGTAGACATAGAAAAATACTTTGTATACCATGGAATGAATTCAAGACTAGTGCAGAAATAAGTGAAATGACAAAGCATCCAAAAATATGATCTATAATCAAGAAAAGAAGGGTGGGCATATGTTTAGACTTGTGATGTGAAGAAACAACAAGAGAATCAGCATCTCAAAGCATGCCTTCAAATGGGAACCAGAAGGTAAAATAAAAGGTGGCAAAACTAGGGAAACACTGAAAAGAACACAGAGGTGAAAAGCAACAACAGTGTGCATCAGTTCACCTTCCTAGGTTGAGAATCTTGTCCAGAAAAGTAGGGTCAAGGCAAAAAAATGCATCAAAATGCAAAGCTGCAGTAAAGCTATTAGGAGGAGAAATGAAAAAAAATAATAGTTTATAGTCCAATTTGGTTTGCTGACCTCATGTGGCATTAATGTATCACACTCTTACACATAGTTTCCCTGTGACTGTCCCTTCTCTATTACATAATCTCTGTTGCCCATGTATGAGCACATTATTATATGCACATGCTATGCTATTCACATCTCTCTACTAGTCCACACTGCATCACTTCATCTGTCCCCTATATTTATTACTCCACTCTATGACACCTCTATCTTTCCTCCTCTCTAGTCTGTTTCTTGTGCCTTTTGCATGCATACGGATCTGTTTTTAAAAACTTCTATTGCTGCATGCTGTGTGTGCACATTTTCACTTTTGTGCACCCACATGCACCCCGTGCGCACTTCCGTTCTTTCAGAAGGAAAATTCTTCTTAGATTTACAGGGAACTTTTTATTAATATTTTATTCTCCTTTACTTTTCATTTCTCTTTCTAGTTCGATTTTTTAATTAATTTTAAATACACATTTGTATGTGTGTTGTACGTTTGTTCCTGTTGAAGGCCTTTGCACTGAATCATCATTCTGATTTGCAGTGTCCACTTGTTATGTGAAGCTTTAACCACACCATTTTCTTCTCTATATATATATATATATATATATTTTTTTTTTTTTCATTTCTCCAGAAAAGTAACAAATGGCAACATACAATGTGAGATCTGTGCAAAGTCTGACACTTAATAGCAGAGAACTTTGAGCTTATATTCTTGAATTTCTGAGATATATACCATCTTTGGCTGGAAAAGACAATGGGTAGATAGGCAGTGTTGGATCATATTAAGAAACAATTGATTAAATGGTTTGGGCATGTAACATAATCACCATCTAGCAGCATTTCTCAGAGACTATGCATTGAGGAGACCTTTCAGGAGACAGAGAACAGAGCACGGAGCTTGGTGGTTAAGTGGTTAGTCAGCATGCTTGCTTTATATCAAAAGGGTCCAGCTTAAATTCCGGATGTGGTCATTTATTTTGGACTGATGATACTCCATGGTTCACCAATCCTCTAAAAATGGGAACCAGTCATTTTTCTGAAAAACATAAGTGGCCTGGTGTGCAACGGACAACATCATCCAAAAACATGCCTTTAGTCAAGGAACTAGCATCATATTCATCATACACCTAGTAGGCATGAAGACAACCTTTTATCTTTTCACAGAGCATTGAAGATATACTCCACTTTTATTCAATGTTGAAAGATAACAGAGGCAAAGGAAAGTAAAATATTGTCTCTATGAAAGTAGGCAAACATAAATGAGACCTTAAGAGAAAAAACTGACGTAAATTTTTTACATAAAATTATCTTGCAAAATGTTTTTTGTTAAATTAGAATCTGCTGTTTGATAACAGTGGAATCAATCAATTTTATTTATGTTTGCAGAGTCTCTATAGAAACTGGAAATAAAGATCACCCACAAGACATTTTACTTAATACAACACTGGAAATACTTCCAGAACAAATTCCACCTATAACATCACCATTATATAAGATGAAAGTAAATAATAATGGACAAGAAATAACACCACAGCAGAAAATGGCATATGACCAGAGACTGATTAGCAATCCAAGTTTGAAAAATCTGCCAACAAATGACACATTCTTCAGTGTGGGTAACTTTACCAATGGAACTGCTTCCTTTGAAATTCCTAAAGATGCTGGAAAAATCTGGGTTTTGCGTTTGCATGTACACTCTCCATCTGAGACATGGGTTCTTATAAGAAAGGTAAGTAGGAAGTACATATGTGTGTACATTCTGTCCATGTGTGTGTTGGTGTGGACAGTAATGTTCATATTTTTGTCAAGATTCACAAAGTTTAACAAGTTTCAAGTACAAAAGTAGAGCAAAATAAGTCAGCTTCTTCCCATTCACAACCTTTCTCCTACCATTGAGTTGAGTTGAGGGAGATGCAAGAATGAGCAAAAACAAATTTTTGAAGAGATAAAATAAATGAGCACAGATTTTAGAAGAGATAATAAAAAAAACACAGATCTGTATAAGAGATAAATAAACAAATTTGTAAAAGAGTTATAGACAAAACATAACTTTAGTAAAATATATTTGGAGAAATAAATAAACAAACACAGGTTAGTAGGAAAGATAAATAAACAATCACAGACATTTTATAAGAGGTCAAAAACAAACACAGATTTGTAGAAGAAATAAATCAGAGGGGTCCAACCTAAGGCCCACAAGGTTCATTTAGGTGGCCCGTGGACTTTGTCAGTGATTTTCATTAATGGAAGATAAATCAATACTATAATTTTCAAATTTTGGATTTTGGAAAGTAAGTCAATTTTTTCTGCAGGTTCTATATATATATATATATATATATATATATATATATATATGTGTATATATATATATATATATATTAGTATTATAATATAGGTTTCGGTTGTTTCCAAAATGGAGGAATTATTTTTCTCCGGCTTGGTATAGAACCGTTGATCAGAGGTTTAACAAGCCGCTATCGTAAAAACGATGTTGTTAATGAAACGTAGAAAGAGGAAGACCCAGGGAGACACTGAGAAGAACATTGATGAGAGAGGCAAGAGCAGCAGGAATCGGCTCCCTCAATGAGATAGAACTGCTTGCACAGAACAGAGACAGATGGCGAGATTTGATAAAATATCTTAAAAGAAAACTGCTAGAACAAAAATTCATATAGGAGAAGGTGTATCTTGGTCTACGCCCTATGGGCCGGTTACGGCTCGAAAGGTCAATAGATAGATTATAATATATATGTGCCATTTTGGCACGCAAGGTTTCTGTTTTTGAGATTGTGGTTCTGCCCTATGTGCCGTCTTCGGCTCGAAAGGACAATAGATAGATAGATTATAATATATATAAAGGGAACCGCAATAGCTCAGTGGTTAGTGAACTGGACTACAAAGGACAAGAGGTAGGGTTTGATCCCAACTGACGGCTTCCGGGTTCACCCAGCCTTAAATGGGGACCAGATTTTTTCTGGGAAAGTAAAGCGGCACGGGGGTAGCCGTCATCAGGTATTTTTTTCTGTATACTTTTGATGAAATTTCTCCCAAAACTATTTACATATTTGCATTGTCCTTGTTTTCCAAAACATTTTGTTATTCTATCCCAGTTAGACCATTTCAGTCCTTCTCTGCTTCTCTTGCCCGTGTTCTTTTATGCTGTTGTCATGGTTCCAGGGCATTCATCCTAAGTATATGTGAACTCTCTCCTCTTTTTTCTTTTTCTATGTTCATATGACAATTGCAATCCTTCATCATCTGCCCTAATAAGGACATAAGGCACAAATGTATTATGTTTATAACTAATAAAGACATAAGGCACAAATGTATTATGTTTATAACTAATAAGGACATAAGGCACAAATGTATTATGTTTATAACTAATAAGGACATAAGACATAAATGTATTATGTTTATAACTAATAAGGACATAAGGCATGAATGTATTATGTTTATAACTAATAAGGACATAGGCACAAATGTATTATGTTTATAACTAATAAGGACATAAGGCACGAATGTATTATGTTTATAACTAATAAAGACATAAGGCACGAATGTATTATGTTTATAACTAATAAGGACATAAGGCATGAACGTATTATGTTTATAACTAATAAGGACATAAGGCACGAATGTATTATGTTTATAACTAATAAGGACATAAGGCATGAATGTATTATGTTTATAACTAATAAAGACATAAGGCATGAATGTATTATGTTTATAACTAATAAGGACATAAGGCATGAACGTATTATGTTTATAACTAATAAGGACATAGGGCACGAATGTATTATGTTTATAACTAATAAGGACATAAGGCATGAATGTATTATGTTTATAACTAATAAGGACATAAGGCACGAATGTATTATGTTTATAACTAATAAGGACATAAGGCACGAATGTATTATGTTTATAACTAATAAGGACATAGGGCACGAATGTATTATGTTTATAACTAATAAGGACATAAGGCATGAATGTATTATGTTTATAACAAATAAGGACATAATTCATGAATGTATTATGTTTATAACTAATAAGGACATAAGGCACGAACGTATTATGTTTATAACTAATAAGGACATAAGGCACGAATGTATTATGTTTATAACTAATAAGGACATAAGGCACGAATGTATTATGTTTATAACTAATAAGGACATAAGGCACGAATGTATTATGTTTATAACTAATAAGGACATAAGGCACGAATGTATTATGTTTATAACTAATAAGGACATAAGGCATGAATGTATTATGTTTATAACTAATAAGGACATAAGGCATGAATGTATTATGTTTATAACTAATAAGGACATTGAGCACGAATGTATATTGTTTATAACTTATGACAAGCTGTGGTAACTGAAACTTTTTGGTATTGCATTTGTGTGTACTGTCGTGACTTCAATTTTCAGTCCCTACTTGCTTGGCCAGACTAATTAAGCTGTTTCCAGGAGCACTCTGGGAAGGGAGGGTGGGGGGAGTGGGGAAGGAAATAAGGCTTGCATATCTCTGTTTTCACTAATCCTGCAGTCATTGAGTCATGAGTCATTGCAGTCACCTATGAGTCATTGATCCTTTTATCTCATTTTGGCTATCACATAGTGGCTGGTGGATATCAAAGCATTTGTTCATCTATATGAGCTGTCCACTTTCTCCTGTTTTCTTAGAATTTTAATTTTTTCCAAATACTTGTAGCTGACTCTATCTATCAAATTCATCTATTGTCCTTTCTAGCTGAAGATGGCACAAAGGCAGAAATTCTAGACTAGACGAATTTTAGACATTCAGACATTGCAGAAGACCTGCATTGTGTCTAGCCACACGGCCTGTTCATGGTAATGAAAGAAATTTGATATATACATTCACTCACAATTAAAAAATATTGTCTTACTCTGTATAAAAAATGTGCACTGAGTGGAGCACAAAAGAAATGGGTACATTGGGAGGGACTGGTATAGGAAATAAAATAAGAGGAAGCCAGAACAACTGAAGTTTTAAAGATGAGATGAAGTGAACAGCTCAATCTGGAAATATGTTAAGAGGGGTATATGCTCCTTATGTTCTGCAAAGTTTAACATAAAAACTAAATGCTATAATATTTTTGCTAAAATTTGTCAATAAAAAATGTTATTTATTCTTTTTATTTTTCAGATTTTACTCGAAGTATGATAACACCAAACTCCAAACTTTTCCAGTTTTGCTGATATTAATTATGAAAATCTGTTTTGATTGCTCAAAACCTTTGATATAATATTATACCACAATTTGTACAGCATTTATTTTTATGTTTTAGATTCAAATCTTTGACCTAAAACAACCAAATAGGGTTTATTATTTGTTTGTATGCCTTGAAGCTTCCAGCTATGTAAATGTTGATCTAAACATTCCAAACTGCTAATTGCGTTTATTTTTTATATTATGATTTTACACGTAAAACCCTTACGTCCGATAACATAAAGAGATTGATTATGAATTCTGTATCTCTTGAATTATTTCTCGGTGGGAGTATATGAAATACATTGGTTCCCAAAACTGCTGACACTTGCTGCTCCTTTTACAAGCTGATCATATAGTGGCTGTGTCCCAATGACAGTTACCATCATTTAACTCGAGTAAACTCTGATTCTTGTATTTATTTTTGTTGTGCAGAATGTAACAAATATAAAGCAATATCACTACACAGAGTGTGGAAAAGCTTGTGCACATTGTCACTTTGTATTAATTAATATTAATTTACTGGGTTTCCTGATAGGATATATAAGATGATAAGTGATAGCAAACTTAACACTATCCTATAGAAACCTCTTTATGCACTAACAAATATTAAGCCTATGTGGATGTTGTAGTAGGAAACTCTTTATACAGAGCTTCACAGCAGTAGGCAATCTGATCATCAGAAGAATACCCCCCCGTCGAGCAAGTGTTTCAGTCCTTTAGCTTCTTGACACTCTAGGGGAGGTGGGCCCGCCTGGGGTCATGACTCCTAGGCATCGACCTCCTGCTGCATTGCCTCTAAGGCTTACACAGTATGTTCGGCACACAAAAACTACACTTAATACACAAAACATTTGAAAATAGTTTAACTAAACTAACCTAAGGCTTACACGATATGTTCAGCACAAAATAACTACCATTTAATGCATAAAACACTTGAAAATAGTTGTCATTTAATGATCTCTAATCATTAAGTTAAATTTGCCAAAGCACCCATGGGAGCCGCAGTGCACATTTTGGGAACCAGTGTGAAGATGTATAAGTCTGTAGCTTTACACAGAAAAATAATTCTAGTCAATATTGTTACAAATTATAATAACACTAATAACAGAATAATCAACATCATCATGTAACAGTTGTAAAGGACTGTGTCACTATTTAGCAAAGTTGTTTCTAAATATATTAATGAGAATGGTGTTCCTCATGTAAATAGTCATGATTGTGTTAACAACTAACCAAAATTTAAACTCTTCTTATCCTTTCTACTTCAACATTGGCATATACGTCTAAATCAAATATAAATAAGACTAGACAATTTATATCTTTGCAGCATTTGTTCAAGAATGACACCAAAGATTGTTGTTATAATTTTTTTCTGACCATCTATGCTGTACATTTCTGTAACATGTTTTCCAGTCATTTAACAGCATCAAAATTGATGTCATGAAAACATTTTCAAGTGGCCATTAATATCTATACAGTTTGTGAATATTACAATCTTGTCTACCAAGTTGGTAATACACATACACATGGATGTGAATCATGGACAATACACATGAAAATCACTGGAGGTTGTAGAAATGTGGCTTTACAGAGGAATGTGAGAATACCATGGACTGCGAAGAAGAGGAATAAAAATGCTCTGAAAGAGACCATCATTTTTGAGCATGTAATGAGAAAGGAACAATTGGATTATATTGTGACAACTGGGAAAATTGAGGGAGGAAGAAATAGTGGGAAGCAATGATAAAACTTCCTGTGTGTTACGGGGTCTCATTATGAGTAAAGAATAGTGACACTGTGACCTTCCAAGCATGTCGTAAGAGGTGACTAAGGAGGTTGATCGATGGTTTGATAAGCTGTCATTGTAAAAAGTATTGTTATGGAAACAGAGCCATATATTTTAGAGCAGTGATCTCTGCAATATGTGCCATTTTGGCATGCAAGGTTTTTGTTTGTGAGATTCTGGTTCTGCCCTATGTGCCGTCTTCGGCTCGAAAGGACAATAGATAGAATGATAAAACATACCAGTCAGCTTATGAGAATGGCTTGGCAGAAGGTCAACAACAGAAGTGATAAAATAACTGTCGAGATCAAGAGTTGTGGAGAGACATGATCGCCTATGCCAGCGGGCATGGCACTTGATGATGAACAGACATTCATTTTATGCTTAAAACTCAAGAGAGAACCTAATAAAATAGACACCCAACACAACATAGAGACACCCAAACACAACATAGACACCCAACACAACATAGAGACACCCAACACAGCATAGAAATCAACATTACAGAAGTAATGAACATGAACATTGCAGAATAAAAATAGAGACAGAACATCATCATAACAAAAGGCAAAAGACAATTAAGACAATAAAGAAATTCATTTATCTTGGAAATCTAGTGACATCAGACAATACACAACTTAAGATGCAGCAAAGTTTGCCAAACATTGGAACAAAGGTAACCACCACTGTCCAACAAAAAAAAACTCCAGAAGCAAAACTAGCAATCAACATAGCAATCATGATTACAATCATCATTCAGACATTGCGCTATCAATTCCACATCAGGACTGAAGAACAATCAAACAAATAACTACAACCAAATGTAGATGTGACTCGGGCAGATGGTGCTCGTAAAACCTGGGAGGGCAGATGGTGCTCGTAAACCTGGGAGGGCAGACCATCTAAGGGCAGAATCCCCTACAGAAAAGATCATCTGCTGCCATGCAGGAAGATTGGGGACAATCAACGGCTAAGGAATGCAAACCTGAATAAAATGCTGGCTGAAATCGGATGCACGGGGCCACTGGCGCAGAACACAGTGCAACGTTTTAACGGGTGTTCAATCAGAGTGGATCTGGCAGACTCTAATTATGATGTTCTGTTTGTGGGGGCGATCAACACACTTAGCCTGACAGCTGACTTCATGTGAGAGTCTGGAATCCTTATTTTGATTGAGTCCTGATCGCAGAGAGAGAGAGAGAGAAAAGTAGATGTGTTTAGGTCATGACAGAAAACAGTCTGGGAGATAAAATAAAAAGCGATGAATTAAGAAAAACGCTGTGAATAATGTCAACATTTGAATACATAAGGAAAGATAAAATGGACGTGGCCACGTGATAATAAGAAAGAAACAAAATATGACACAAATCACCAACAAACACTGACAGGATCCAAGGGCCGACCGACACAAAAAATATGGATTGAATGTTCATTTAAAAAAAACAAACATACAGAAGAAACTAACATAAAAGCAAATGACCACACTTTTCGCTTTACAGGTGTTGAAAGGCAAATAAAGAATAAAATAAGACTCAGGAATCCTGTATATCATGTTCTCTTGTTTCAATGCTTCACAAGCAAATTTCTCTCTTTATAAATTACAAATTTCATTGCCAGTAGTAAAAAGAAATTCAAGTGTTCTTGTGTGTGATTTTGAAACGGATTTATTTGTGATTTTTTTGGTGTGAACAAACAACACAAGAAGAAATAGAATACAAAATAAAGCCATAAGAAAAATGGTAGGAATAAAACCCTGCCAAGAATATATAGAGCAACAGCAACTTAAATGGTTGGGCCACTTGGTCAGAATGAATCCTGAACAATCACCATCAAGGGCGTTCTTCTTGAGAATGCATGGAAAAATACCAAGAGGAAGACCTAGAAGAAGATGGATAGATGCAGTGATAGAGACATGTAACAACAAAGGAAAATTACTAATTCAGACAGTTCGAGCAGCTCAAGAACGACAAATGATATAAACCAGACACCTTTTAGGTATCAGTGAAAAGAGAAAAGAAGATAAATTACAAGGGACATATTGTAACTAGCACTTGTAGTTTTCTTCTTTCCTGTACCAATATGTCAACAGCTTTATTTCAATAAATTTTTCACTGGGATGGGATACATTATATCAATGGATGACAGAATTAAGATCTGGAGAGCACGAGCACATCTGAAGATTAGTACAGATACAGAGCATCCATTGCACCACGTGCTCAACACAGGGAAAGGTGCCAGGCAAATCATGGGTGGGCCGAGCAGAAAATGTCATCAAACAGGTCTGTGGGCTTACCAATATCAGCGTTGGTGAGGAGTGGATACCAGTGCCTACGTCATTCAAGGGGACTTTCTCGTGTATTGTCACACTGGACAGGAAAAGTAGGGAACAGAACCAGCACGCTGGGCAGGCAGATTAGTCAAAGAAGACAGTGGTGCATACGTCATGACCACGAGTAGCATGACAATAGAGGTGATGGCAGTGACCAAGGCATTCAAATTGTCAGAGTCACAAGACTACACCCACGCATGTATACTGAGTGATTCGATGACTCAAAAAAAGTGGAGGCGGGCTCTGTACGCATGCAATGGGTAGAGTCATTGTACAAGTCCAAAATACGTAAGGTCACCTTTGTCTATGTCCCTGGACATGCGGGAGTACGGGGAAATGAAAGAGCGGACAGGTGGCTAGCTGCGCTGTCGTTGAGGACGGGCAACTAATGGATTGGGCGGACATCATCAATGCCCTCCGAGATATGGGAAGAGCACAAGACTTCGACAAACACAGATCCACGTCACTGCTTAGGATGATCGAAATGGGAGTTAAGATGGGCACCGTCGGAAATGCGAAACTTAGTGGCGTGTATGAGGACTTATCAACAACACAGAACAGGAGTCGTAAGTCGCTGGACACTGCGGGACTTGCTGAGGAGGGGATCTGAGCACCTATGGACATGTTCGGAGTGCAATGATGATGACCGCAAATAACTCAGTAAACATATCAGTATAGGATGTTTTCTATCGTGTGCATCACTTAACAGATTTAGTCTTTTTCTTGCATTATTGAATCATGCATTTATGTTGTTATAGAGAGCTACCATAATAATAACTTTTACTTAGACAAGACTATTTTTGTCTTTAATTATATTTCTGTAACATTTTGTTTGTGTAGAAATGTTGTTATTGTTTCAAGAGCATCTTTCTGTGTTATAAAATTGTACAGATTATATGTTATCACCATTGATATTTCTCTTGAGCAATAAATTCATTAAAAACTTAACACTGATATTAAAGTAGCTAATCTGTAAGCAAGTAGACAACAAACTATCAGTTTCTCTTTCTGTCCTTCTTTCTCTTTCTGTCTTTCTTTCTCTCTCTATCTTTCTTTCTCTCTTTGTGTCTTTCTTTCTTTCTCTGTCCTCTGTGTCTTCTCTGTCTCTCTTTGTGTCTTTCTTTTCTCTTCTCTGTCTCTCTTTGTGTCTTTCTTTCTCTTCTCTGTCCTCTGTGCCTCAATACGGTTAGAGTCAATCTTCTCAACGCAAAGCTCGTGGGCACCATTGCGGCACCTCCCTCGTGTTTTCTTGGTGCCCGTGAAGTTCCAGCCGTATTCCAACGAAAAGGCTTGTTGCTGGAACTACTGAGTTAAGGGCTCTGTGTGCATGAACTGACATAAGTGGCGGCTTGGACTCAGTGTTTCAGCAATTTCTGAAAGAGACTTGAGTCCGCTATACATATTTCTTGATGGCCAGTTGTGCGAATCAACGTTTTCAACAATGCACGTTATCAAGTCCGGAAACAGATCCCTCTTGTTATACCTGATTCACTAGATAAATGCATAATATATCCCCAACTTTGAAAATCTACTAGAAAAAAATTCAATTCCAAAAAAAAAAATAACATAAGTTCAGTGCATTTTAATGCTTTTTTTTTTTTTAACCTCATTTTACTGTTTATCTTCAGCTTTGTATTTTTTTTTTTTTTTTTTTTTTGGTAAGGTACATTATATTTATTTTTCTTAGAAAATTAACACATAATAACCACGCGATGAGCAAAAGGCTGTGATATATTTAAGGAAGACAAATAATAATAAATAAATATTATTAAATAGGGAAACTTCCGAGGCGATAATAGGGAATAATAGAAGGAAAAGGTACGTGTTAGCACTCGGAAAAAAATGACAAATAAACAACAACAGAAAAAACAAAGTACAATATATGGTCCGAAACAGGATCGAACCCGTACTCCATGGCACTGCGCCTTGCCACGAGAAGCCGAACGCTTGCTACACTGCCACTCAGCTAATTAAAAAATTAGCTATTGTGAGCAGTCTTACACGAAGGCGTTCCCATGACTATAGCATAGGGTTACGATCACAGATCGTAAATAAAATGTATTTCTGTACTTTCCTATTAATAGGAAAGTACAGAAATACATATTTCCGATTTAATAGGAAAGTACAGAAATACAATTTGTTTCCGATTTAATAGGAAAGTACAGAAATACAATTTATTTCCGATTTAATAGGAAAGTACAGAAACACAATTTTATTTCCGATTTAATAGGAAAGTCATCTTTTTAGCTGTCCAGGGAACTTTCGACATTCTTCTGAGAAATCCATCTCTGTGGCCTCTAATCGTCTTTTCATTTGTTTGTCTACTGTCCATGACTCGCTTCCATAGGTCAGAATTGGTTCTATATAGCACCGATAAACTCTCTTTCTCATTTTTATTGACATAGATTTGTTGTATAATATATTTTCATTTTCTGAAATGCTATTTTGGCCTGAGCTATTCTACTTTTTATTTCTGTGGTGCATCTCCCATCTGATGTTATTATTGTGCCCAAGTATTTGAAACGTTGCACTTGTTTCAGATTAGCCTCGTTTATATTTATGCTGCATGATGGTGATGATTGTTTCTTCGATATAACCATTACTTCTGTTTTCTTACTATTCAGACTGAGACCTTTCTTGTTGCTCTCTTCCACTATTATGTCTATCATTTCTTGTAGTTCGTTCTCTGTCTCTGCTATTAAGACTGTGTCATCTGCATATCGCAAATTATTTATGTTGTGACCGTTGACTTCAATTCCTTTTTTGTCTACTATTGATCTCATAATATATTCGCTGTAAAGTGAAAACAAATCCGGTGACAGAACACAGCCTTGTCTGACTCCTTGTTTTATATATTGGAATTGTCCTGTTTGGTTGTTAATTCGTATAGCTGCTGTTTGTTGCCAGTACACGTTTTTTTATGATTCGCAGATCCTTGCCATCAATGTTTAATTTCTCCAGCATATTGATTATTTCCACATGCTTTACTTTGTCAAATGCTTTCGTGCAGTCTGTAAAGCACATATATAGATCTTTCTTTACCTCTATCATCATCATCATGTGCCATACCGGTTGGCATAGGTGATCATGTCCCACCACAATCATCTATCTACAGTGCATCGTATTTTGTTGACTGTTTTCCATGCCATGATACCAAGCTATCCAGTATTTTCTCACTTTGTCGCCCGCGATCTCTCTTTCCTTTTATTTTGCCAGTTGTAACCAAGTATTCCAACTTTCCTCTTCTCATGATGTGCCCGAAAAATGTTGATTGCTTCTTTCTGATGTTTTTTCAAGAGCTCCCTTTTTGTGTTGGGCTATAGATCTGAGAATAATCACGAGACGTGTAAGGAACAAAATAAAATCAGAAATAAGTGAGGAACAATGTGGATTTGTGGAAGGAAAGGGCACCAATAATGCAATATACATCTTAAGAACATTGATAGAAAGATCTGTAGAGGTAAAGAAAGATCTATATATGTGCTTTATAGAATGACTTATAACTAGTAATTTCTACTTCCCGTGGTGTACCGTCACCAAAATGGCGAAGCAGGCGTGTTCTGTCCAGGGCAGAAATAAAACGAGACAAATTATTGTTCATGCAACATGTTTCTTCTCTCCACGCAGCCGATCGATCCTAAGGTCTAGCAGGGCAAGAACAGTTTGGTGCAAACAGCGTTGCAGAAGTTGCAAGAGCAACGTTGAAATCAACACAGAACTGCCTTAAAAACTCCCGGATTTTTCCTCAGGGTTTACACCCGAAGACTATTCTGTGAATGGGTAGACTTGCTAGACAGCGGGGGTTTATAATCGGATTTGACCTCCTAGATGGGTTACCATTTTTGGGCTAACGGGTCGCATTTACCCGGGGAGGGGTTATGGTGCTTCCGACTCACCGATGATTACTTCATAGGACATGTGGAGCATGTTTTCAGAATTAGCTACCCCACGTTATTAATTTATCCAGCCCTCTGTAATCTTGTCTAGTTGGTTCTTTATTGCTTTTAGTTGAATGGTTTTATTGAATAAACTTTGAATCGAGTACTTGTTAGAGTCGACCTCGAACCTGAGAGATTAGTCCTAGAAGTCCCTTCTCATCTCTTCGACCTGGACACTCGAATATGGCTTCAGGTGTACAATCACATCACCACATATTTATTTATCTATTATTTACAGTTCGATGGTTACAAGTTACATAACGCATTTCATGAATATTCCGATAATACGTTCATTCTAGGTTACTGTTAATATAAATAATACTTGGTGGTGTGGATGACTGCTGAATCACACACTCCAAGAATTATTTAACACAATGGGTTATACTTTAGGCTATCTATACACAAGTCCCGTTTGAGCTCACTAGATCAGTTAATCTATTCGCTTGATCTAATATAAATCTTGTTCGAACGGCTTGTCTAGATAAATTAGTTACTATAAAATAGTCTCTCTCTCCACGAGAGAGAGTGAGTGAGTCTCTCGGCTTATATGCTCGACTTATCTGTCTATCTCTCGGCTGATATGCTCGACTTATCTGTCTATCTCTCAGCTGATATGCTCGACTTATCTGTCTATCTCTCGGCTTATATGCTCGAATTATCTGTCTATCTCTCAGCTGATATGCTCGACTTATCTGTCTATCTCTCGGCTTATATGCTCGACTTATCTGTCTATCTCTCGGCTTATATGCTCGACTTATCTGTCTATCTCTTAGCTGATATGCTCGACTTATCTGTCTATCTCTCAGCTTATATGCTCGACTTATCTGTCTATCTCTCAGCTGATATGCTCGGCTTATCTGTCTATCTCTCAGCTTATATGCTCGACTTATCTGTCTATCTCTTGGCTTATATGCTCGACTTATCTGTCTATCTCTCGGCTTATATGCTCGACTTATCTGTCTATCTCTCGGCTTATATGCTCGACTTATCTGTCTATCTCTCAGCTGATATGCTCGACTTATCTGTCTATCTCTCAGCTTATATGCCCGTGTCTCCCTCTGTGTGAGTGTTATCCTTTTGGTGTCTATCCAGTGGCAGTCTTTTGGTGTCTATCATTGTCTGTCTCGTAGTGCCTTTCCTGCGCTCCCCGTTAGTCTGTAAGACTCACTTATACATGCTGACCACTTCCAGCCTCTGCCTTTGTCTATCAACGCATTTAATAAAGATCTTTAATGCGTTCTGTCCATCGTTCTTCATACTTTGTTGTTCAATCAACAATTCTCTTCCTTTGATCTTAAACATCCAGTTTTTGATTGCGCTTTTCTTCATGTTAATTCTTCAGTTTGTTTCTATATATCTTTGGCATCTCGTTTTTGTTGCATTTCAATCATTGGCATCACTGTTTTAGCCATACTTCGTTGCATTAAATTAAATGTCTGTATTTAATCTCTTATACTCATCATCGACGGAAAAAAAACATGAGTACTTCCGAAGTCGGAGTTATCTGCCTGTGTGACGAGAGACCCCTGTGCACACGGCTGCCAGGGAAAAATGGATTAACACGCAAAATTCAGTTCCTAACGTTTTGCGAAGTCAACAACAGCAACAACAACAACAACAAGATACTCATCTTTGTTATATTTATTTCTTCTTATTGTATCCATTGGTTGTAAATGTGATCTGTCATCTTCTTGAATTTGTCCTCACTGGTGGTGTGAACTCTTTGATGTTTGTTGCATTAATTTTTCTATCTTCTCTACAGCATTGTACCTGTTCTGTATTGTGATGTTATATATGTCTTGCAACCTCTTGTCTAATTTGAGTAGATCTAAATTTAACTTGATATTAACTGAGGCTCTTTTTGCTGTTTATAATTTTGCACTAAGCTTTCCGACAATGATCACCTTTGACATCTGCCCTGGTCTAGTTTTCACACACACCAGACATAAACATAGAGACCATTATTGCCAAGTAATGAATAAGCGCATTTTAGTTCAGCATAAGCATGTATTCAGTTAGATATAATCATCATCATCATCATCGAGTGCCGTCTCCGCAACAAAGGTTGGCTACCATGGAGCGCCATTCTGTTCTGTCTCTTGATTTGATGGTGCAGGTTGTCATATGCTGATTTGTCCATCTTTTGATGTTACTCGTCCATGTTAGTCTTGGTCTGCCTCTGCCTCTTTTACCTTGTATTTTTCCCTTCAGGATTACTTTTAGTAGGGTGTTGTGTCTTTTAACATGGCCCAAAAATCGCATTTGTCTTGTTTGAATTGTGCTTAGAAGTTCTCTTTTCATGTTTAGTTGTTTTAAAACTTCCTCATTTGTTTTCTTTTCTTTCCATCCAATTCTATCTATACTTCTATATATCCACATTTCAAAGGCTTCAATTTTCTGTTCTGTTTTCTGGTCTAATGTCCATGTTTCTGCACAGTACAGGAATATTGAGAAGATGTAACATTTTGCTATTCTTAGTTTTAGTCCTGGTGTTATTTGTTTTGATGTTAGTATGTTCTTCATGACATTAAAATGACTTTTTGCCATTCCTATACTTTTGTTTATTTCAGTTGTACATTTTCCATCACTGGTTATAGTATGTCCAAGGTAGTTGTAGTTCTGAACTGTCTCCAGGTCTATTCCTTCAATTTTGATATCCACTTGTGGGTTTTGAGTATTTTCTTTGTTTATGATCATAGTTTTAGTCTTTTTGATATTCATATCTAGTCTATATTTTTTGCTTATCATGTTTATTTCATTAAGTAATTGTAGATCTTTAGGATTTTCTGCTAGTATTCAGTTAGATAACTCGTCTTTTTTGCAGAATGTTATAATTTCTGTGATTGTGTCCCTTTTGAAAAGAAGTTAAAAATTAGCATATCAGATGTACCTTTCAGTACAACAGAAAAGATAAGAAATATCTATAATTGAATACTTTTTGCAGTGTCAACAACAGCCTGCAGTGTCATGCCCTTCTGTCGATGACATATTTTTTATTTCTAATACTGGGAAGTATGTGAGTGTCTGAACATTCCGTTCCGCAGTTAGAAGAACTGTCACATTGTTGGAGGACGCAAGCTAACAACTATGCTCTGCTCAAAGATATCAAAACCAAGGCAGGATTCATTGTGTTCATTCCCAACTCCAATTATCTACTGATTGACCCGAACTTCTTTAAGGCTCTAGGCTTACGACGTTAGATTTAAGGCTCCTGGCTTACGACGTTAGATTTAAGGCTCCTGGCTTACGACGTTAGATTTAAGGCTCCTGGCTTACGACGTTAGATTTAAGGCTCCTGGCTTACGACGTTAGATTTAAGGCTCCTGGCTTACGACGTTAGATTTAAGGCTCTAGGCTTACGACGTTAGATTTAAAGATCTAGGCTTACGACGTTAGATTTAAGGCTCTAGGCTTACGACGTTAGATTTAAGGCTCTAGGCTTACGACGTTAGATTTAAGGCTCTAGGCTTACGACGTTAGATTTAAGGCTCCTGGCTTACACCGTTAGATTTAAGGCTCTAGGCTTACGACGTTAGATTTAAAGCTCCTGGCTTACAACGTTAGATTTAAGGCTCCTGGCTTACGACGTTAGATTTAAGGCTCTAGGCTTACGACGTTAGATTTAACGCTCCTGGCTTACGACGTTAGATTTAAGGCTCCTGGCTTACGACGTTAGATTTGAGGCTCCTGGCTTACGACGTTAGGTTTAAGGCTTTAGGCTTACGACGTTAGATTTAAGGCGAAAGGAACTCTCAGCGATTAGTGAATTCAGCTACTAACGGCAAGAGGTTGAGTGAGTATCTGTGGTCAACGCAGAGATAAACGGTGTCATCTGGGTTAATACCGATAAGGAAGAGGCAGTCATCTATACGGACGGATGTCTAATGCGACACAAAGGGAGTGCATGGGCATTTACAGCACGCTCGGCAGGTAGAATAGTTAAAGACATTGTACGAGTCATTGTACAAGCCAAAAATACGTAGAGTCAATCACCTTTGTCTACGTCCCTGGTCATGCGGAAGTACGGGGAAATGAAAGAGCGGACAGGTTGGCTAGGTATGCTGTCGTTGAAGACG
This sequence comes from Megaustenia siamemsis, assembly GCA_032433765.1. NCBI lineage: Eukaryota > Metazoa > Mollusca > Gastropoda > Stylommatophora > Ariophantidae > Megaustenia > Megaustenia siamemsis. Next base: position 60,252,294 of record JAVIAB010000001.1, read on the forward strand.
GTCAACTAAATGATCGGGCTGATATCATTAATGCCCTCCAAGATGTTGGAAGGGCACAGGACTTCGACAACCATGAGTCCACGTCACTCCTTCGGATGAAAGATATGGGAGTTAAGATTTGCACAGCCAGAAGCGAGAAAATTAGTGGGCATTTAATAGGACTTCTTCACCAGTACAGAACTGGAGTCATCAGTCGTTGCACACTGTGGGACTTGCTGAGGAGGGGATCTGAGCACCTCTGGACAGTTCGGAGTGCAATGATGATGACCCGCAAATAACTCAAAAACTCGAATTTGATATATCATGAGAGAGCTGCCAGAACTACTCATGACATTGAAAAGTTTCCATCGAATCCCAGTTTTCTGTGCAGAGTTTTCCGATAGTTTGGAAAATACCGTTTCTTTTTTATTTTCTTCTTCTCATTATCAATCTTATTATTACTATTAGTAAAATTAACATTATTATTTTTATTATTATGACTTTTTGTGGGGAAGTGTGGAGCAAGTGGATGAAGGATGACGCTACTGAGTTGACACTAAATGTCAAGTTCAAGGTTATCCGTTTCAAACACTATGCGAAGTAAAACTATCAGATTTCTACACGGCGACTCTTGCTCGTAAAGAAGAGACAAACTCCTAAAATTTTTCAGAGACTAATGGTAAAGGGGAGCCGCGATAGCTCAGTGGTTAGTGAACTGGACTACAAAGGACAAGAGGTAGGGTTCGATCCTAACCGACGGCTTCCGTTCACCCAGCCATTAATGGGTACCGGATTTTTTTCTGGGAAAGTAAAGCGGCATGGGCATAATACCGACCACATTACCCCAAAAATCATGTGCCGAGGGTCTGTAAAATTTCTGGTCACTAACACCATATTCCCTATACGCCACTTGGCGTGACGGGGGTACTTTACTTTTTTCTAAGCTTAAAAATTCCTGTTTCACTCCGGAATCAATCTGAAATCATTCACTTCATCTTGTGCCTGTGCGAGCTTCACACGCGAGTTTGTCCTACAGATCTTTGATGATGTTCAACATTTTTGATGGTATTTTATATTCTCTCAGCATGTTTCACATTGAGTCTCTCTGTGATGTCGAAAGCCTTTTTTTTTTGAAATTTATAAAATTTAGAAGTGGTTTCTGATGTTCTACATAGATTCTTCTAATATAATTATTAGGGTGAAAATGTGAACAAGCAAGGTATCTTCTTCCTGTTTTTGTTTAGTTACTGCACACACACAAATACACACGCACACATTGCTTTTTTTTCTTTTCTAGACGAGAGTTTACCAGAATTTTTTTTACATCTCATTCCATGAAAATATAAAATCGTAATATACCAAGCCTTCGAAGCTCGGTGTAGTTCCATGTGTGTTGTAATTGTTACCAACCATGACATGAGAATATAAAATTGCAGCTGTTTGTGTGTCGGGACTGTTGAAGTCTTACAAGTTTATCGGAACGCATTTATATGTACCTATATAATATATATATTATACATAGATAGTATCCATCGGAGCCCTTTCATATAGCACAGACAGATCGCAGTAAAATGCACCGGCTCTGTGGTACTGATGTGGGTCTATGGAATAACGAATGTTTATTTTTGCAGCTTGACTATACACATTTTATTTTATGTGTTTATACAATGATTACTTCCCTTAATCCTCCGCCCATGATTGTTTGATGTGTTGCTTTGCTGCTCTGTGATTTTTTTTTTTTCGTTTTCACAATGTATCCGTCCTAGGCTCAGTATTTTTGGGTGTCGGGGTTGCCTTCTCTGTTTGATGCCTATTCGTTTGGCCAGATTATTTCATCCGTTTCCGAGGCTACTACAGAGATGTGAATTCCGATCTTAATCAGTATTGGTTCACTGACTATAACACAACAAAATGTGATATGTTACTTGCTGCTTTCAGCTCATGTCGCGTCTAGGGCCCTGTAATCTGCAAAAAAAAGCAAAGCATAAATCTACCCTTTTATGACGTACAAAGAATAAAGAAGAACAATATAGACCCAGAAATGTTTTAAAATCCACAAATAAAGAGAAAAAGGAAAAGATTGGTGGTCACGTGGAGAAGAGAGAATTATATAGAAAATGTGATAAAGTAGAGAGAATGTGTTCAAAAGGAATAGAAAAAATAGTTGAGTGAGCAAATAATACTTCGTTTCTACAAAATTAAATATGTTGTTAACAAAACGTAGGTACTAAAATCGATATATCTTTGATTTTCTGATACAGTCATTGTACAATGTAGCTTATATATGTGCGTTTATGTGACTGTAAATGCTCATATTACATAGACAAACATGTAACTAATGTGCACCAGAAGATCCAATAAAATTATTAAATCAAATTATCAACATTTACAAAACCACATACAATTACTCTTTAAATTAATTTTTGGAAGTGGATAAAATAGATGCTATCATAAATCAACAAGTAATGCATGCTGACTTGCCAAAATTCACCATAAATAAACGCATCATAATTGATAATGGTAGCATTAAAGCAAAACTAAAATACGTTTCTGTTTAATATTAGAAAAGTTATTAAAATAAAAAAGTTTGCTAATATTCTCCTTACAATGAGAACAAATTACTCAACAACGTTGTAGTTATTATGGAGAGTTCTGGAGTATAAATGTCTATTAATAAGTGTGAATTTATGTTAAGTAACTACACGTTACATTTGAAAATAAAGCCATGGAATTGAGTGCTAACTACAGAGAAGCTAAATAATAGTGGTGAAGTCCATAAACAATGTAAATACCATAAAATAGTATAATATAACAATAAAATTGTATGTCACAACTAAATTAGTAGTGAGACGAGACAAAAAAGAAGTTTCGGCAAAAGGGCTTCATCGTGTTAAAAAAAAATACACAAAGATCAACACGATAGGCAAATACTATTCTAAAATATAAATCTAAAATCTAATTTCTAAAGTATTATTGTGTTTATTGTGAATTCTAGATATAGGCTAACACAACAAAGTACAATATTAAAAAATAGAAATAGAGATATATAATTAGAGAAATATAGAGTATACATTGTACTATCTTTTTTTTAATGAAGTTGTTTTGAACAATTTAGTGTTGAATTTTTTCCACGTTTCAACCGCTTCTACAGCGGCCTCCCACGATCTGATATGAGTTTGCCTATTTCCAAGATAGCATCAAAGTATGGCGGGCCTCGACTTGCAGTTCCAAAGAGAGGTTGATGATAGAGATTTTCAAGATAACATCAAAGTATGGCGGGCCTCGACTTGCAGTTCCAAAGAGAGGTTGATGATAGAGATCTTCAAGATAACATCAAAGTATGGCGGGCCTCGACTTGCAGTTCCAAAGAGAGGTTGATGATAGAGATCTCCAAGATAACATCAAAGTATGGCGGGCCTCGACTTGCAGTTCCAAAGAGAGGTTGATGATAGAGATCTCCAAGATAACATCAAAGTATGGCGGGCCTCGACTTGCAGTTCCAAAGAGAGGTTGATGATAGAGATCTCCAAGATAACATCAAAGTATGGCGGGCCTCGACTTGCAGTTCCAAAGAGAGATTGATGATAGAGATCAGTGGAGAAGGTAGACGAAGTCTGTTAGTAATGCCCCAACGACACCCAGGGATGTGAAAGGAAGAAAGGATTTTTAGAAAGTCATTAAACCACTCTGATTGGTCACATCATAGAGAAACTACAGAGCATATATCTCTGATTGACCACGTCATAAACAGCACAGTGAGAGAGCGCAGAGATTTTTCTTTGTTCTCTGCTTCGGAAGAACATCTTTACAGTCACCACCAGATGGCGATCAAGTGAAAATGACATTTACGGGAAAAGAAATCAACTGGCAGTCAAATTCTTTCAATTGCGCGTACCACACATGAACTTTTGTAATCTGTTGGTGGGCTCTTTTGCGCTCTGTACTCAGAAACACTGAATAATGATTATTGACTTTCTCGATTAGTATTCCAGTGCAGATAAACAGTTTGCCTCTCCTGTGAGCATTTTCACTAAAACGTGCTGGGTAGTCACTGTTTTTTAAATGAACAGAACTACATCTTAATGATAGTATAATGATAGTATAATGATGGTATAAATTACAATTGCTACACTTTGTTCACGTCGCTACAATTTCATAAAGATACGGCTAATATGTAAAGTGCAGTTATTTTTTTGTTGAAACCTCTTCACTCACTCTGCATTATTATCAGATAAAACAAGTGACGTCAAGTTCGACAAGTGAGAAAACGATAACGTTAGCATGGTATAGTTCTTGGAATGGCCAAACCTCGTTACACGTCGAACAGCTCAATCTCCGTTAAGACAGATTCCACGAATTCTACGCTTGTTGCTTGTTCCAGTTTCACGCTAATAAACTATATTTGTAATTGGTATTTAAGCTGCTTTCCACTACATTTCACGCCTTATTCCAAACCCTGGTAGTCTTGAATGAAACTTTCCGCAATTTTCTGATACCATCTAAAATATGTTTACTGAGTGACAACAGTTTGTTACTTGCCATCATTATTAGTTTCAACAGTTGATGTGTTCTATATAAAGTCTATTAAAATGGGTTAATGGGTTCAAATACCTGGGAAAGATGTTAACTTCATATGGTATTTGTAAAACTGAGACCGCAGACAGAATAGCTCAAGTAAAGTCTGGATTCCAAAAATCTACATACATTATATATATATATATATATATATATATATATATATATATATATATATATGTATATATATATATATATATATATATATATATATATATATATATATATATAGTCTTTGGTCAGTAATATTATTACACGCCTATATACAGTTATTGATGATGTCAAATATACGTAAGCTCTCCTTTGTCTATGTCCCAGGACATGCGGAGTATGGGGAAATGATAGAGCGGACAGGTTGGCAAGCTGCGCTGTTTATGAGGACGGTCAACCAATGGATCGGGCCGACATTATCAATGTCCTCCGGGAAGTGGGAAGGATACAGGACTTCGATAACCATTAGTCCACGTCACTTCTTCGGATGAAAGAGAAGGGAGTTGAGTTGTGCACAGCCAGAAACAAGAAACTTAGTGGGCATGTAAGAAGGCTTACCAACCAACACAGAAATGACAGAAGACAGGAGTCGTCAGTTGCTGGCCACTGCGAGACTTGCGAGAAGGGGATCTGAGCATCTATGGACATGTTCGGAGTGCAATGATGATGACCCACTAATAAGCTAATAACTCAATACAGCCTTTGGTGTCTTGATAGACGGGTGGTAGTTATCAGTCATATTAAGTCAATAATTTGGTAAAATATTAATATCTTATTCTGGATGCTGTTTTGCTGAACAACTTTTCTTGTGGCTGAATCTGCTCATATCAATAGACAGTTTCGACCGCAGAATGAACAAGATATATTCGTGGTGTCTAGGCTCATCTCCTTTCTTCTGCGCCTTTTATCTTCTGAATTTGATATCAGTGCTGGGAGGCACTACATGCAGATGAATGTAAAGTACCAAAACTTAAAAGGTTTTCTGGTTTAGCTTCAAAATATTCTCCTCGTGCAAAGATTAGGTCATGGCTAGGATACGGACTTCCATTTGACCGTCATGATTGGATCGTAGACCGTAACGGCAAGGAGGTCCGTTATGTTATTGACTACTACGACGGTGAGAAAGTGAGTAAGAATTATGAGTTTGCTTTGCTGGATGTTAGGCCTGCCCTTGATTCATTTGACGCCTTTTGGGACCGAATGAAAGTAGCAGTCTGGCGATGAACAGCTGGATCAAGTGCTAATTTAAGTGAAAATCACCATTCTGTCTAAAGCAATGCAAGTGAACCATTAAACTTGAGCCCACATACTGAAAATGACCAAACGAAATCATCAGAAAACAGCAAACCATGTTGTAGTGGGGCTGCTAGTAACACTACCACCCATCAGAGATGAGCAAAAATCTTATTTCAAAATATGAATTAATTTATTAGGAGCAGTTACACTTTTTAGTTGGTCTTGTTTTAGGAGTGATTGAATTGTCTAATCTTTGAAAGTAGTTGACATTTGAGTTTTGTCCACGGCTACCAAACAACATGATTTCACCTTAAATGTTCGGCTTTTTAGGTCAGTCCGGCTCCCAGCCATTGGCCTTATTATTTCAAATGTTGAAAATAAGCACCTCATTGTTATAGCCTGCTTTTTTTGTGTGTATGTGAAAAATCTGGCTTTTTCCTGTAAAATATCCTGGTTTTTCTGATAAATTGTCCTTGGTTTTTCAGATAAAATGTCCTGGTTTTTCAAATAAAATGTCCTTGGCTTTTCAGATAAATATCCTGGTTTTTAAGATAAATATCCTGGTTTTTTTTCAGATAAAATTTCCTGGTTTTTTAGATAAAATATTCTGGGTGTTTGTTTTTTAATAAAATGTCCTGGTTTTCATTGATATCATATGAAATCCTAGTTTTGGCTATTAGTTTTTGAAGCTAAGTACCCATTATGGTTTGATATATATATATATATATATATATATATATATATATATATATATATAATATTTGTATATATGAATTGTACCTCAGGATACGAGTCAATTTTGCTTACAGATGAAATTGATATTAGTTGTTAAGCATGTGGTTGGAATTCAGATTAATTTGTAACAGAGATCTAGAAACTGGAGAGAGTTCTTGCTTCAATGTTGCCAGCACTTGTACAAGCATATAATGAAATAGAAATAATTCCGGCTTGTTGTAGGAGCTACTGAGTTAAGTGTTCTGTGCACACCGTGAGCTGTGTGTTTCATCCGTCTTGATCATGTTCCGATATTCCAATTGTTTACGATGAATGCTGATATCGTATGATAGGGAACAGTTGGTCGTGTTCACTTTCTGTGCGGTTTCGCCTTATGTCTTTTGGCGTGTGCTGAGACTGCTATGATGGGGACTACGGCTGCCTTTCTTTGTTTGGGAGATGAGTTAGTAATTCGGATGATTCCACTGGCACGGGCGGTTGAGCAATTATGGATTTTAATTCGTTTGCAGTGATACCGGGGCCTTCCATAAACAAATAACCAAATATCAACGCTTACTCGAATGTTGTTGCGCCGTTTTTGATTGTTGTTCTCCATTTGCCACGATCTGCAGCCTGATTTGTCCAGTTTCCTTCGATGATACTTATATATAGCAATAGGACAATAGGACAACAGACAAGAAAATTACTGGTCTGTAGAAATATAGTTTTACAGAAGAATGTTGAGAATACCATAGACAGCTAAGAAGAGTAATGAAAACATTCTGAAAGAGGCCAAAACAAAAATAGAGCTAATTTCCAATATTAGGAAGAAACAATCATCATTTTTTGGCCATGTAATGAGAAGAGAACAACTGGAATATATTGTAACAACTGGAAAAATTGAGGGACGAAGAGATAGAGGGAAGCAAAGAGAAAAAATAGCAGACAGCTTAAGAGAATGGCTTGGCAGAAGGTCAACAATAGAAATGATTATTATTATTATTATCTGATTGCCACGAGTTGATACGAGCTGCTGCTCTTTGACTCGATAAGATGTGGCGGGTTGTAATGGCTTTCTTGACATTCCCGGCTCTTACTGGAGAGGTTGGAGTTCGTCTGTCCCTGGCTGTGCTGGGAAACTAGTAGTCCTGCCCTGAGGTACTGCAATACTGGGTCCTCTATATCAGTAACAGCCACCACTACGGGGAACACGGCGTCCTAGCTTCTGTTAGCCAGTCTGTTTTGACACAGACTGTTACCAGGGGAGACCACCAGGAGGTAGATCTGCTAGGTCTTGGTCGGCTGATGGTGCGCCGGCCTTGCTATTGCGGCCGCAGGTGCTTGCGCACCCCCAACAGAAATGATAAACAATTGTCGTAATCGAAAGTTGTGGAGAGACATGATAGCCTACGCCAGCAGGCTTGATTCTGGATGATGATGATGATGATGACGATAATGATGATGATATATATAATATGGAATAAGACTTTGAAAATGGAGATTATTTTTGTTTAAATTCAGTATTACGTAGAGCCAGTCTTGAATTGTGGGAGTAGGTCATGGACAATCCAAAACCGGGCAAGAAATTCGCTGTGGGCCATAAAAATTAGTTTTTAGATAAAAAGAAACGTTCAGCATACCATCAACAGCTAAACAGAGATGAACAAGGACGTTATTAAAGAAACCAAAGCAAAACGAAAATTATTACCACCATCATGAGGAAAAGGCATGCTCTTTTACCATGTAGTGAGAAGAGAACAAAGTATATTGTGACAATTTGAAAATTTGACAAAAAAAAAAAACAATAGAAAGGACATCATCATCATCATCAAGTACCGTGCCTGCTGGCCTAGGTGATCATGCCTCTCCACAACTTTCGATCGCGACAGTTATTTATCATTTCTGTTGTTGACCTTCTGCCAAACCATTCTCTTAAGCTGTCTTGTATATTTTCTCTGTTATTCCCTCTATCTCTTCGTCCCTCATTTTCCCAGTTGTTACAATATATTCCAGCTGTTCCCTTCTCAATCTTTCAGAACGTTTTCATTACTCTTCTTAGCTGTGATGATAAGAAATATAAAAACTCTGCGCAGAAAGGGACATAAATTTTAACAGCTACCGTGAAATGTATGTCTTAACTTAATTCACATAACGAGAATACATTTTCTTATTTCGTTTTAGAAGTGTCGTGTCCTATCTAAATTATGTTCATATATTTACTGTAGTATATGTCTCCTTAATATTTTGAGTCACCAAAAAATATAATCTGTACAGTAAACATATCGATCGTTAGAACATTCTCAACAATGTCCTCACAGACGTTATCCAGCGTCCACAACTGCTAGATGCTTTCAGACATGTTGAGTCTGCTTGTCCTACTCATTCTTGTTTACTGACTTACAAGTTCTTCCTCTGTACGGCTTTTCTTAAATTGTATGGTAGGGTCCCTGTAGATTGGTCTTTGCAAGGCCTGCAGATCTCGTAAACATATTCGTACAATTTTAATTTTGGATTTTTTCGTTGACAGTATGTACTTAAAAGGCACTGAGGATCATTGGATTTCAATGTGAACTTCCTTATCTTCTACATGATGGAATAAGTGGTTATTGTCTACTAGATGATGTTGGAACTAGTAGTTATTGTCTAATAGATGATGTTGGAGCTAGTAGTTATTGTCTACTAGATAATGTTGGAACTAGTGGTTATTGTCTACTAGATAATGTTGGAACTAGTGGTTATTGTCTACTAGATGATGTTGGAACTAGTAGTTATTGTCTACTACATGGTGTTGGAACTAGTGGTTATTGTCTACTAGATGAAGTTGGGACTAATGGTTATTGTCTACTAGATGATGTTGCAACTAGTAGTTATTGTCTACTATATGAAGTTGGAACTAGTGGTTATTGTCTACTAGATGATGTTGGAACTAGTAGTTATTGTCTACTAGATGATGTTGGAACTAGTAGTTATTGTCTATTATATGATGGTTGCAACTAGTGGTTATTGTCTACTAGATGATGTTGGAACTGGTGGTTATTGTCTACTACACGATGTTGGAACTGGTGGTTATTGTCTACCACACGATATCAGAACTAGTGGTTATTGTCTACTATATGATGGTTGCAACTAGTGGTTATTGTCTACTACACGATGTTGGAACTGGTGGCTATTGTCTACCACACGATGTTAGAACTAGTGGTTATTGTCTACTATATGATGGTTGCAACTAGTGGTTATTGTCTACTAGATGATGTTGGAAAAGTGGTTATTGTCTACTAGGTGATGTTGGAACTAGTGGTTATTGTCTACTAGATGAAGTTGGAACTAGTGGTTATTGTCTACTAGATGATGTTGGAACTAGTGGTTATTGTCTACTAGATGATGTTGGAACTAATGGTTATTGTCTACTACACGATGTTGCAACTGGTGGTTATTGTCTACCACACGATATTAGAACTAGTGGTTATTGTCTAATATATGATGGTTGCAACTAGTGGTTATTGTCTACTATATGATGGTTGCAACTAGTGGTTATTGTCTACTATATGATGGTTGCATCTAGTGGTTATTGTCTACTATATGATGGTTGGAACTAGTGGTTATTGTCTACTGTATGATGGTTGCAACTAGTGGTTATTGTCTACTATATGATGGTTGCATCTAGTGGTTATTGTCTACTATATGATGGTTGCAACTAGTGGTTATTGTCTACTACACGATGTTGCAACTGGTGGTTATTGTCTAATATATGATGGTTGCATCTAGTGGTTATTGTCTACTACACGATGTTGCAACTGGTGGTTATTGTCTAATATATGATGGTTGCATCTAGTGGTTATTGTCTACTACACGATGTTGGAACTGGTGGTTATTGTCTACTACACGATGTTGGAACTGGTGGTTATTCTCTACTACACGATGTTGGAACTAGTGGTTATTGTCTACCACACGATATTAGAACTAGTGGTTATTGTCTACTACACGATGTTACAACTGGTGGTTATTGTCTAATATATGATGGTTGCAACTTGTGGTTATTGTCTACCACATGATGTTACCTGTATCCATGTAATATTCATTCTTCATCGATTGACGCTAGACGTTTCCTTTTCTATTACAAATAGATTATGGACATTGGTAACAAACCTCAACAAATCTATAAAAAAAATTAGGGGAAACACCCATACAACCAAAAACTGTAACATTATGCAGACCATCTGCTAGTCTCCTTGTTCCCAAGGTGACCTAAACCAAATAAACACAAGAACAAACACATTAAAGCCTGCGAAGAACACGATGCGCAAGAACACACTAATTGCACACAAACATGTGAACATCTTGCAAACATTTGTCTTAGTTTTGCTACTCCCTCTTTTTTGAATACAATACTCGTATATTTGTCTACGCTCGTCGCTTTGACTTGGGCAAATGTAATAAAGGAAAATACTGGTCGCGGGGAAAAAATACATTCGGAGCGAGTTCTTGAATCAATGCGTCCTTATTGGGCTGCTGTCGGTGAGATGAGGGCTCAGCTACCATCTTTTACTGTTTGAGTAGGTTCGGGAGTGCATGACAAGGTAACGCGGGCCCTGTTGTGTCTGTTGCTATAAGAACAAGGTAACGCGGGTCCTGTTGTGTCTGTTGCTATAAGAACAAGGTAACGCGGACCCTGTTGTGTCTGTTGCTATAAGAACAAGATAACGCGGGCGCCCTATTGTGTCTGTTGCTATAAGAACAAGGTAACGCGGGTTCTGTTGTGTCTGTTGCTATAAGAACAAGGTAACGCGGGCCCTGTTGTGTCTGTTGCTATAAGAGCAAGGTAACGCGGACCCTGTTGTGTCTGTTGCTATAAGAACAAGGTAACGCGGGTCCTGTTGTGTGTGTTGCTATAAGAACAAGGTAACGCGGGTCCTGTTCTGTCTGTTGCTATAAGAACAAGGTAACGCGGGTCCTGTTGTGTCTGTTGCTATAAGAACAAGGTAACGCGGGTCCTGTTGTGTCTGTTGCTATAAGAACAAGGTAATGCGAGCCCCGTTGTGTCTGTTTTCTATAAGAACAAGGTAATGCGAGTCCCGTTGTGTCTGTTGCTATAAGAACAAGATAACGCGGGCGCTATTGTGTCTGTTGCTATAAGAACACGGTAATGCGAGCCCCGTTGTGTCTGTTGCTATAAGAACAAGGTAATGCGAGCCCCGTTGTGCCTGTTGCTATAAGAACACGGTAATGCGAGCCCCGTTGTGTCTGTTGCTATAAGAACACGGTAATGCGAGCCCCGTTGTGTCTGTTGCTATAAGAACAAGGTAATGCGAGCCCCGTTGTGTCTGTTGCTATAAGAACACGGTAATGCGAGCCCCGTTGTGTCTGTTGCTATAAGAACACGGTAACGCGGGCCCTATTGTGTCTGTTGCTATAAGAACACGGTAATGCGAGCCCTATTGTGTCTGTTGCTATAAGAACACGGTAATGCGAGCCCCGTTGTGTCTGTTGCTATAAGAACAAGGTAACGCGGACCCTGTTGTGTCTGTTGCTATAAGAACAAGATAACGCGGGCGCCCTATTGTGTCTGTTGCTATAAGAACAAGGTAATGCGAGTCCCGTTGTGTCTGTTGCTATAAGAACAAGGTAACGCGGGCCCTGTTGTGTCTGTTGCTATAAGAACAAGGTAACGCGGGTCCTGTTGTGTCTGTTGCTATAAGAACAAGGTAACGCGGACCCTGTTGTGTCTGTTGCTATAAGAACAAGATAACGCGGGCGCCCTATTGTGTCTGTTGCTATAAGAACAAGGTAACGCGGGTTCTGTTGTGTCTGTTGCTATAAGAACAAGGTAACGCGGGCCCTGTTGTGTCTGTTGCTATAAGAGCAAGGTAACGCGGACCCTGTTGTGTCTGTTGCTATAAGAACAAGGTAACGCGGGTCCTGTTGTGTGTGTTGCTATAAGAACAAGGTAACGCGGGTCCTGTTCTGTCTGTTGCTATAAGAACAAGGTAACGCGGGTCCTGTTGTGTCTGTTGCTATAAGAACAAGGTAACGCGGGTCCTGTTGTGTCTGTTGCTATAAGAACAAGGTAATGCGAGCCCCGTTGTGTCTGTTTTCTATAAGAACAAGGTAATGCGAGTCCCGTTGTGTCTGTTGCTATAAGAACAAGATAACGCGGGCGCTATTGTGTCTGTTGCTATAAGAACACGGTAATGCGAGCCCCGTTGTGTCTGTTGCTATAAGAACAAGGTAATGCGAGCCCCGTTGTGCCTGTTGCTATAAGAACACGGTAATGCGAGCCCCGTTGTGTCTGTTGCTATAAGAACACGGTAATGCGAGCCCCGTTGTGTCTGTTGCTATAAGAACAAGGTAATGCGAGCCCCGTTGTGTCTGTTGCTATAAGAACACGGTAATGCGAGCCCCGTTGTGTCTGTTGCTATAAGAACACGGTAACGCGGGCCCTATTGTGTCTGTTGCTATAAGAACACGGTAATGCGAGCCCTATTGTGTCTGTTGCTATAAGAACACGGTAATGCGAGCCCCGTTGTGTCTGTTGCTATAAGAACAAGGTAACGCGGACCCTGTTGTGTCTGTTGCTATAAGAACAAGATAACGCGGGCGCCCTATTGTGTCTGTTGCTATAAGAACAAGGTAATGCGAGTCCCGTTGTGTCTGTTGCTATAAGAACAAGGTAACGCGGGCCCTGTTGTGTCTGTTGCTATAAGAACAAGGTAACGCGGACCCTGTTGTGTCTGTTGCTATAAGAACAAGGTAACGCGAGCCCTGTTGTGTCTGCTGCTATAAGAACAAGGTAACGCGGGCCCTGTTGTGTCTGTTGCTATAAGAACAAGGTGACGCGGGCCCTGTTGTGTCTGTTGCTATAAGAACAAGGTAATGCGAGCCCCGTTGTGTCTGTTTTCTATAAGAACAAGGTAATGCGAGTCCCGTTGTGTCTGTTGCTATAAGAACAAGATAACGCGGGCGCTATTGTGTCTGTTGCTATAAGAACACGGTAATGCGAGCCCCGTTGTGTCTGTTGCTATAAGAACAAGGTAATGCGAGCCCCGTTGTGCCTGTTGCTATAAGAACACGGTAATGCGAGCCCCGTTGTGTCTGTTGCTATAAGAACACGGTAATGCGAGCCCCGTTGTGTCTGTTGCTATAAGAACACGGTAATGCGAGCCCCGTTGTGTCTGTTGCTATAAGAACACGGTAACGCGGGCCCTATTGTGTCTGTTGCTATAAGAACACGGTAATGCGAGCCCTGTTGTGTCTGTTGCTATAAGAACACGGTAACGCGGGCCCTATTGTGTCTGTTTCTATAAGAACACGGTAATGCGAGCCCCGTTGTGTCTGTTGCTATAAGAACAAGGTAACGCCTACCCTGCTGTGTCTGTTGCTATAAGAACAAGGTAACGCGGGCCCTATTGTGTCTGTTGCTATAAGAACACGGTAATGCGAGCCCCGTTGTGTCTGTTGCTATAAGAACAAGGTGTACGCGGGCCCCGTTGTGTCTGTTGCTATAAGAACACGGTAATGCGAGCCCCGTTGTGTCTGTTGCTATAAGAACACGGTAACGCGGGCCCTATTGTGTCTGTTGCTATAAGAACACGGTAATGCGAGCCCTGTTGTGTCTGTTGCTATAAGAACACGGTAATGCGAGCCCCGTTGTGTCTGTTGCTATAAGAACACGGTAACGCGGGCCCTATTGTGTCTGTTGCTATAAGAACACGGTAATGCGATCCCTGTTGTGTCTGTTGCTATAAGAACACGGTAACGCGGGCCCTATTGTGTCTGTTGCTATAAGAACACGGTAATACGAGCCCCGTTGTGTCTGTTGCTATAAGAACAAGGTAACGCGGACCCTGTTGTGTCTGTTGCTATAAGAACAAGATAACGCGGGCGCCCTATTGTGTCTGTTGCTATAAGAACAAGGTAATGCGAGTCCCGTTGTGTCTGTTGTTATAAGAACAAGGTAACGCGGGCCCTGTTGTGTCTGTTGTTATAAGAACAAGGTAACGCGGACCCTGTTGTGTCTGTTGCTATAAGAACAAGGTAACGCGGGCCCTGTTGTGTCTGTTGCTATAAGAACAAGGAAACTCGGACCCTGTTGTGTCTGTTGCTATAAGAACAAGGTAACGCGGGCCCTGTTGTGTCTGTTGCTATAAGAACAAGGTGACGCGGGCCCTGTTGTGTCTGTTGCTATAAGAACAAGGTAATGCGAGCCCCGTTGTGTCTGTTTTCTATAAGAACAAGGTAATGCGAGTCCCGTTGTGTCTGTTGCTATAAGAACAAGATAACGCGGGCGCTATTGTGTCTGTTGCTATAAGAACACGGTAATGCGAGCCCCGTTGTGTCTGTTGCTATAAGAACAAGGTAATGCGAGCCCCGTTGTGCCTGTTGCTATAAGAACACGGTAATGCGAGCCCCGTTGTGTCTGTTGCTATAAGAACACGGTAATGCGAGCCCCGTTGTGTCTGTTGCTATAAGAACAAGGTAATGCGAGCCCCGTTGTGTCTGTTGCTATAAGAACACGGTAATGCGAGCCCCGTTGTGTCTGTTGCTATAAGAACACGGTAACGCGGGCCTATTGTGTCTGTTGCTATAAGAACACGGTAATGCGAGCCCTGTTGTGTCTGTTGCTATAAGAACACGGTAACGCGGGCCCTATTGTGTCTGTTGCTATAAGAACACGGTAATGCGAGCCCCGTTGTGTCTGTTGCTATAAGAACAAGGTAACGCCTACCCTGCTGTGTCTGTTGCTATAAGAACAAGGTAACGCGGGCCCTATTGTGTCTGTTGCTATAAGAACACGGTAATGCGAGCCCCGTTGTGTCTGTTGCTATAAGAACAAGGTAATGCGAGCCCCGTTGTGTCTGTTGCTATAAGAACACGGTAATGCGAGCCCCGTTGTGTCTGTTGCTATAAGAACACGGTAACGCGGGCCCTATTGTGTCTGTTGCTATAAGAACACGGTAATGCGAGCCCTGTTATGTCTGTTGCTATAAGAACACGGTAATGCGATCCCCGTTGTGTCTGTTGCTATAAGAACACGGTAACGCGGGCCCTATTGTGTCTGTTGCTATAAGAACACGGTAATGCGAGCCCTTTGTGTCTGTTGCTATAAGAACACGGTAACGCGGGCCCTATTGTGTCTGTTGCTATAAGAACACGGTAATGCGAGCCCCGTTGTGTCTGTTGCTATAAGAACAAGGTAACGCCTACCCTGCTGTGTCTGTTGCTATAAGAACAAGGTAACACGGGCCCTATTGTGTCTGTTGCTATAAGAACACGGTAATACGAGCCCCGTTGTGTCTGTTGCTATAAGAACAAGGTAACGCGGACCCTGTTGTGTCTGTTGCTATAAGAACAAGATAACGCGGGCGCCCTATTGTGTCTGTTGCTATAAGAACAAGGTAATGCGAGTCCCGTTGTGTCTGTTGTTATAAGAACAAGGTAACGCGGACCCTGTTGTGTCTGTTGCTGTAAGAACAAGGTGTACGCGGGCCCTGTTGTGTCTGTTGTTATAAGAACAAGGTAACGCGGACCCTGTTGTGTCTGTTGCTATAAGAACAAGGTAACGCGGGCCCTGTTGTGTCTGTTGCTATAAGAACAAGGAAACGCGGACCCTGTTGTGTCTGTTGCTATAAGAACAAGGTAACGCGGGCCCTGTTGTGTCTGCTGCTATAAGAACAAGGTAACGCGGGCCCTGTTGTGTCTGTTGCTATAAGAACAAGGTGACGCGGGCCCTGTTGTGTCTGTTGCTATAAGAACAAGGTAACGCGGGCCCTGGTGTGTCTGCTGCTATAAGAACAATGTAATGCGAGTCCTGTTGTGTCTGCTGCTATAAGAACAAGGTAACGCGGGCCCTGTTGTGTCTGCTGCTGTGAGAACATCATGCTTTGAGTGTTCCTCAGTGAGGAGGATGATGCCATATGATCGACCTAATTTTTGTGTCGTTCCCCTCCCCCTCCCCCACTTTTTTTCTGTTCAACTTTTATTTAACTATAGCAAGCACGGCGATGTAAGATTGATCTCATAGTTGTGACAGTCAGCACGGCACATCAATCTGCTTCTCGGAATTTAATGGTAGCGAGGTTGTGTCCTGTCTTTGGTCGCTTCTCATTTTGCTGGACTGAAGGAATAACCCAATAAGATCTGATTTCGTATTATGTGAGTTTAAGCTTGTTTCATCCATGGAGTACACAGTGCTGGTACAAATATTTGTTTCCATCTATTAGTTTTCTTTCGCTTGCAGAGTAACATTATGATGTCTCAGTATCGCTACTATATGATTTTCATTTAATTGTTTCAGTATCGGTGCTATATGATGCAGATTAAAATTTTGATGTTTGAGGATCTATGTTATTCGTTGCAGTTTAATATTTTGATGTTTTAGTATCGGTGCTGTTTGTTGAAGATTAACATTTTGATGTATTAGTATCGGTGCTATTTGTTGCAGATTAACATTTTGATGTTTCAGGATCGGTGTTATTTTGAAAAAAAAAAAAAAGCTTGCTTTCTATAATTTGTAGAATTTTTTTAAAATTTTTAGTCGTCAGTGGAAAATATTCCTCTAGGGTTCTAAGGAAATGTCCTACTTATATGATTGTTTTTAGTTGCTTGTAATAGAACCCTAAAAACAATCATATAAGTAGGACATTTCCTTAGAACCCTAGAGGAATATTTTCCACTGACGACTAAAAATTTTAAAAAAATTCTACAAATTATAGAAAGCAAGCTTTTTTTTTTTTTCAAAATAACACCGATCCTGAAACATCAAAATGTTAATCTGCAACAAATAGCACCGATACTAATACATCAAATTTTTAGTTGCTTGTAATAGAACCCTCAACAAGTGACAAAATATACATGGAAAACAAACCAGTAGAAGAGATCGATCACTTTATCTATCTTGGAAGTCACATTGATCGAGAAGGGGATACGAGCAAAGAAATTAGAATCAGACTGGCTAAAGCAGCAATGTCTTTCAGAAGCCTTGAAAAGTTGTGGAAATCAAAACTCATTAGCACAAACACAAAACTTAGGCTATTCAAATCAAATGTACTATCAACCCTTACGTATGCGTGTGAAAGCTGGAAAGCAACAAGAGATATAGAAACAAAGTTGAACGCATTCGAAAATAAATGTCTAAGGAAAATACTTGGTATAGAATGGAACGAATTCAAAACAAACGAGGAAATTAGAGAAATCGCCAATCAACCACTAATATCTTCAGTAATAAAGAAAAGACGATGGTCATACGTTGGACATGTGATGAGAAGAGATAATAATCGAATAGCGAAGCAAGCCCTCATATGGGAAACAACAGGTAAAAGAAAAAGAGGAAGACCCAGGGAGACACTGAGAAGAACATTGATGAGAGAGGCAAGAGCAGCAGGAATCGGCTCCCTCAATGAGATAGAACTGCTTGCACAGAACAGAGACAGATGGCGAGATTTAATAAAATATCTTTAAAAGAAAACTGCTAGAACAAAAATTCATATAGGAGAAGGTGTATCTTGGTCTACGCCCTATGGGCCGGTTACGGCTCGAAAGGTCAATAGATAGAATAGAACCCTGCAACAGATTTAGTTTTATTAACATGGTTTCTGTCTTCTCGTTGGTAACAATAAATTCATCATAAATATAGGCAGCTCTACCTACTCTGTGAATCTTAATGACTAATTTTGAAAAACAAGTTGAGCTGATAAAAAGTACAACCCACCAACCAAACCTCATATTCCAAGTCCGGCTTGTTGCATGAGCTACTGAGTTAAGTGTTCTGTGCACACCGTGAGCTGTGTGTCTCATCCGTTTTGATCATGTTCCAATATTCCCTTTGTTTACGAAGAATGATGATATCGTATGACAAGGAACAGTAGGCTGTGTTCACTTTCTGTGCCTTTTCGCCTTATGTCTTTTGGCATGTGCTGAGACTGCTATGATGGGGACTACAGTTACCCTTCTTTATTTGGGAGATGAGTTAGTAATTCGGATGATTCCACTGGCACGGGCGGTTGAGCAATTCTGGATTTTAATTCGTTTGCAGTGATACCGGGGCCTTCCATAACCATAACCATAACCAAATCAAGGATATATGAGAGTTACGCACATTCTGTAAAAAAAAAAAAAAAAAAAAAAAAAAAAAAAAAACTGAAGAGCTCCGTCATATAAAGAGAACATGATGTTAGTGACCATACTTTTTATAGACCTTCAGCACATGATTTTAAGGGTAATGTGGTCGGTATAACGCACGTGCCGCTTTACATTTCCTGAAAAAATCTGGTACATATTTAAGGCTGAGTGAACCTGGAAGCCGTTGATCAGGATCGAACCCGACCTTTGTAGTCCAGTTCACTAACCACTGAGCTATTGCGGCTCCCACGCGCATATTCTGTATTAATGTCTAAATCTGAAGACTGGAGAGTAACAGAGAGGGAGGTGTCAAGATTGTCATCATCTCATGTATGGTGTCTGGTGAAAATTCTCTAAATATTATGGCCATATAAAATCAGCAATTAGCAGATGAAGGGAGCCGCGATAGCTCAGTGGTTAATGAACTGGACTACAAAGGACAAGATATAGGGTTCGATACCAACCGACGGTTTCTGGGTTCACCCAGCCTTTAATGGGTACCGAATTTTTTTTCTGGGAAAGTAAAGCGGCGCGGGCGTAATACCGACCACATTACCCCAAAAATGACGTACCGAAGGTCAGTAAAATGTCTGGTCACTAACACCGTATTCTCTATACGCCACTAGGCGTGACGGAGGTTCTTTACTTTTTTTTTTTAATTAGGAAATAGGAACTTAGTTGTTTTTTTTTAGTTATTTGTGGGTTATGATCACTGCACACCAAACCTGTCCATAGGTGCTTATATCCTTCCCGCAGCGTCCAGTGACTGACTGCGCCAGCACTGTATTGGATATTAAGTCAACTTAAGCGGTACTAAATATCTCGTTCCTGACTGTGCCCATCTCTTTAATCCGAAGAAATGATGTAGACTCATGGTTATCAAAGTATTGTGTCCTTCACGAATCTCGCAGGGCATTAATGACGTTCGCCCGATCCATAGGCTGACCGTCTTCAGCTAGATCACAGCTAGCCAGCTTGTTCGTTCTTTCATTTCCCCGTACTCACACACATGTCCACAGACGTAGACAAAGGTGGATCTACGTATCGTTGACTTATGTAATGACTCGACCCACTGCCTACGAACAGAGCCCGCCTCCACTTTGCTTACAGGCTCATCGAATCACATAGTATGCAGGCGTGAGTGTAGTCTTGTGATTCCAACCACATGAATACCGTGGTTACAGAAATAACAAAAATCATCATGTTCCTCGTGGTCATTAAGACTAATTCAAGAGTTTCTGATAGACGCAAGCTGTTTACATATGACATTACGGATGTGAAAGGCACGTCATCATAATAGATGCAGAAACAATAACACATGAACTACTAAGTCTTAGACTCTGAAAAGAAGTCGAAAAAGAGAGACGCAAACTAAATCCTGGTGGAGGACAGGAATATACATGAATAGTGTGTGTCAGACATGGGGCACCATGGGAAGTTTGGCCACCGACAGTGCGACGTTACAGAAGCTGTGTTGTTACCCACAAGACGTCACTAGACATCAGAGACGTCACTGCTTTGTCGGTTCATCATCATCTTCAAGTACCGGGCCTGCTGGCGTAGGTGATCATGTCTCTCCACAATTTCCGATCTCGACAGTCATTTATCATTTCTGTTGTTGACCTTCTGCCAAGCCATTCTCTTAAGCTGTCTGGTATTTTTTCTCTTTGCTTCCCTCTATCTCTTCGTCCCTCAATTTTTCCAGTTGTTACAATATATTCCAGCTGTTCTCTTCTCATTACATGGCCGAAAAATGATGAGTGTTTCTTCCTAATATTGGAAATTAGCTCTCTTTTTGCTTTGACCTCTTTCAGAATATTTTCATTACTCTTTTTAATATCCTTGGTATTCTCAGTATTCTTCTGTAAAACCACACTTCTACAGACTCCAGATAACTAAAATAAATATATAAAATACAAACTCATCACCGAACACATCGTGGCGATTGCTCGGGACATGCGGCCTGTATTCTCCGGTCCTATATGCGCCCCCGCCACTAAGTAGACCCTATATATGAGATAATGCTGTAAAGTTTTTTTTCTTTTTTTAACAGAAGACAGTCAGATCTGACGGCTCCTTCCATGACCGGTTAGATTGCATCTGTTGAAATTTGACCAGTAACACATCCATACAATTTATGGATTACAGGCCGCGCAACGGAGTTCTCGTGCTAGTGGGGTAGAGCTTTGCTCGGAGTTCTCGTGCTAGTGGGACAGAGCTTTCCTCGGAGTTCTCGTGCTAGTGGGATAGAGCTTTCCTCGGAGTTCTCGTGCTAGTGGGGTAAAGCTTTCCTCGGAGTTCTCGTGCTAGTGGGGTAAAGCTTTCCTCGGAGTTCTCGTGCTAGTGGGACAGAGCTTTCCTCGGAGTTCTCGTGCTAGTGGGGTAGAGCTTTCCTCGGAGTTCTCGTGCTAGTGGGACAGAGCTTTCCTCGGAGTTCTCGTGCTAGTGGGACAGAGCTTTCCTCGGAGTTCTCGTGCTAGTGGGGTAGAGCTTTCCTCGGAGTTCTCGTGCTAGTGGGATAGAGCTTTCCTCGGAGTTCTCGTGCTAGTGGGACAGAGCTTTCCTCGGAGTTCTCGTGCTAGTGGGGTAGAGCTTTCCTCGGAGTTCTCGTGCTAGTGGGGTAAAGCTTTCCTCGGAGTTCTCGTGCTAGTGGGACAGAGCTTTCCTCGGAGTTCTCGTGCTAGTAGGGTAGAGCTTTCCTCGGAGTTCTCGTGCTAGTAGGGTAGAGCTTTCCTCGGAGTTCTCGTGCTAGTAGGGTAGAGCTTTCCTCGGAGTTCTCGTGCTAGTGGGGTAGAGCTTTCCTCGGAGTTCTCGTGCTAGTGGGGTAGAGCTTTCCTCGGAGTTCTCGTGCTAGTGGGGTAGAGCTTTCCTCGGAGTTCTCGTGCTAGTGGGGTAGAGCTTTCCTCGGAGTTCTCGTGCTAGTGGGGTAGAGCTTTCCTCGGAGTTCTCGTGCTAGTAGGATAGAGCTTTCCTCGGAGTTCTCAGTATTTCGAGAAGATCGGAGCAACTAAAAATTTCAGTGATGATGATCCTCACATGACATAGGATAACATAACATAACGTAACATAATATAGCATAACATGCCATGACATGACATGACATGACATAACATATAACACAACATGGTCGACCCTTAGATCTGGTGTTCTCGGAACGTTTATTGAGGGCTCGTTGTGTTGAGTTTTGATCACTCATCATTTTTATGTTCTTTATATATGGTGGGGACTATTCCTAGCTTTTTTCTCAGTTCTTCATTTATGATCTCTCAGGCTAGTTTCCTGTCATTCGTGTAACACGTTTCATCTCAGTAGAGGCTATTTTTCTTATTGTTATTGCATCTAGGGCCCCGTGACTGGCATTAGTAGCACAACGCTAAAAGGAGGTCTCCTGTTGTATACTGACTTGAAATCTCGCGAGACGAGAATATATTATCGCACTGTTCAACCAGCTTATATTAGTTCGAACTTGAGCCTGCACAAAAACTTCCCGATCAAATGAACTAAACAGGCCCGTATTGGTGTTTTCAGATCTCGAACTTCACGTGACATCAGGGTAAGTAATCCGCCTACTCAGTGTCAAACATTTAATCTGATCAGCAATATATGTACCCAGCTACATTGGTCACGTATGATAGAACCTTGGTCGTATTTTGTTATCAGTTTGATGATTCTCCAGCCGCATTTGTCTCATAGGGTGTCCGGTTAGCGCAATCGATAGGCGGTTGGCTTACCACGACAACAGCCGGGGTTCGTACCCTGGCGAGGACACCTGGGTTTTACTAATTCCCTAAAAATTAGTAGGAGCCGCGATAGCTCAGTGGTTAGTGAACTGGACTACTACGGACAAGGGGTAGGGTTCGATCCCAACCGACGGCTCCGGGTTCACCCAGCCTTAAATGGGTACCGGATTTTTTCTGGGAAAGTAAAAACAGCACGGGCGTAATACCGACCACATTACCCCAAAAATCATGTGCTAAAGGTCTGTAAAATATAGGGTCACTAACACCATATTTCCCTATACGCCACTTGGCGTGACGGGGGGTACTTTACTTTTTTACTATTTGTCTCATAAGACTACAGCTGTATGTTCAACAATCCAGGATTTCTTCTTTGAATTTTATTGAGAAAAGTTTCCAGTAATCTAAGGATTATGGTTACAGTTATTGAGTTATTTGCGGGTTATCATCATTGCACTCCGAACATGTCCATAGGTGCTCAGATCCCCTCCTCAGCAAGTCTCACAGTGTCCAGCGACTGACGACTCCAGTTCTGATATGGTTATAGTCTCTTGGCAAGTTCTTTGTTTTGAAACATTATTGTTGATACTGTATTTTGCTTGCTTTGCGCCTACCTTCACGTGTTCCCCAATTAGTAAAACACATTTTTTGTTGTTTCAGCAACAGCTTCCATCTGTTTTGTTCAAGACCATCTTTTCAGACTGGCTGCGTTAGTAGGTTACACACAAATGTAGCCAGCAAATCAAATGAGCCCACTTCTAATGTTGCTTGTATTGCTTTCGATGCTCGCTCGTGGAACGAATTGACCAAGTTTCTGTATTTGACCATCACCATCAATAGAATTACATAGACCTGCGGTCATAAAATAAAACCGGAAAACCCTGCAACTACCGTGACGTTATCAGCTACGGGAGCTGTAGACGGATGACGTCACTCTACTCACAAGCACCCCAGCTAGGGAATCTGAAAACGTCACGTTAGCTAGAAATTTTCTGTCAGCCTGTAGGCCTTTGTAAATCTATAGATGGATATGATTTAACTGACGAATTCGGGCAAAAGGGTATCATTTCTCAAGCCGCTGGACCTATAACAACAAAAACGACTAACGAATGTGTTTTGCTTTTCTATGCTGGGTAATTCATTTAAGATCATTTTGGTTATTGATGGAGTAAGTAGTACAGCGTCTGGCCGCATCTTAGTTCGCTTGATCATTATGTGTATGTCCCTAGTCCTAAGATGTCCACACACACCCTTCTCTCTGAAGTTAGTTACATAGAGTTCCTCCAGTTTGGTTGATTGTGTATAACCTGTTTGCTCTCTCCTCTGTAGCCTGTTTACTCTCTCACGCTTAACCTGTTTGCTCTCTCCTGTGCAATCTGTTTGCTCTCTCCTGTGCAATCTGTTTGCTCTCTCGTGTGTAACATGTTTGCTCTCTCCTGTGTAACGTGTTTGCTCTCTCCAGTGTAACGTGTTTGCTCTCTCCTGTGTAACATGTTTGTTCTCTCCTGTGTACCATGTTTGCTCTCTCCTGTGTAACATGCTTGCTCTCTCCTGTGTAACATGTTTGCTCTCTCCTGTGTAACATGTTTGCTCTCTCCTGTGTAACATGTTTGCTCTCTCCTGTGTAACATGTTTGCTCTCTCCCGTGTAACGTGTTTGCTCTCTCCTGTGTAACGTGTTTGCTCTCTCCTGTGTAATGTGTTTGCTCTCTCCTGTGGAACGTGTTTGCTCTCTCATGTGTAACGTGTTTGCTCTCTCCAGTGTAACATGTTTGCTCTCTCCTGTGTAACATGTTTGCTCTCTCCTGTGTACCATGTTTGCTCTCTCCTGTTTAACGTGTTTGCTCTCTCCTGTTTAACGTGTTTGCTCTCTCCTGTGTGACCTGTTTGCTCTCTCCTGTGCAATCTGTTTGCTCTCTCCTGTGCAATCTGTTTGCTCTCTCATGTGTAACATGTTTGCTCTCTCCTGTGTAATGTGTTTGCTCTCTCCTGTGGAACGTGTTTGCTCTCTCCTGTGTAATGTGTTTGCTCTCTCCCGTGGAACGTGTTTGCTCTCTCTTGTGTAATGTGTTTGCTCTCTCCTGTGTAACGTGTTTGCTCTCTCCTGTGTAACGTGTTTGCTCTCTCCTGTGTAACGTGTTTGCTCTCTCCTGTGTAACGTGTTTGCTCTCTCCTGTGTAACGTGTTTGCTCTCTCCTGTGCAACCGGTTTACTCTCTCGTGTAGTCCGAGTTGTTTACTGGTACTAACCTTATTATTTGGCTTATGCGAGGTCTCTGTCTGTGATGAAAACAAATTCTGACAGCACTTTGTTGTGTTCCAGTAACGCTTTTAATGTCTTACAAAATGAGAGAACATGCTCTGTCGTCTGACCTTGGTGACAGAGAGGGTACTGAACGTCATCTGCCTTACATCAAGTCAACACGTCAAAGGCGGTAGAAAAAATCGTAGACCTGACTTTGTATTAGACGTAGGGTAGAGGTACTATTTGCCGGTCCAAAAGTTACCAAAGACCAGAGAGCGTTTCGGTTAGTTCCGACTGTAAGAAATGAGTATATCATGTTAGGACCAGCAGTGAATTAATTAAACTCTGAAGTTAATCGACTACAGAACATTGACTGCTGATGTTAGTCAACTAATCAGAGTTTATTTATGACAGTTTTCTATCTAGTTTTTGACCTCTGACGTTAGTTTTCTATCCAGAACTGACAGCTGATTCCGGGTAAAAAAGTAAAGTAAAGTATCCCCGTCACGCCAAGTGGCGTATAGGGAAATATAGTGTTAGTGACCCTATATTTTACAGACCTTCAGCACATGATTTTTGGGGTAATGTGGTCAGTATTACGCCCGTGCTGCTTTACGTTCCTAGAAAAAAAATCCGGTACCCATTTAAGGCTGGGTGAACCCGGAAGATGTCGGTTGGGATCGAACCCTACCCCTTGTCCTTGGTAGTCCAGTTCACTAACCACTGAGCTATTGCGGCTCCGCTGATTCCGGGTATGGTTAACAAAAGTTTACCAAGATCCTGCTATAACTTTACGAGACAGTATCTGAAACAGACAACATGGCATAAAAGGGAGTATATGGGCGGAAACGGTAAATAAACTCAATCCCAAATCCTGTTACGAAGTCGGATATGCCAGGCCGAAACAAGCATATGTATTTGCATAATATGATCTTCGATATAATGCAACCATAGACTATTGCACAGTGGCATGAAAACATAAATGAAGGCGAAGAAGAATGAAATGAAGAAAAAGGAAATGATCTCAATATCGAATGAGTTAAATTATACCGCAGTCATACTATAAAAACCTTTACTTCTCTCATTGAAACCATCACGGGGAGATCACAAACAGGCACGATCTCTCTATCAGTGCCAGTTTATTGAGATGCTGAGGGCAAAGACGAACAAGTTCATGTGAGATATATAAACTGCTAAACGCGTCGGCAGCATATTTGGAATACGTTGGCATTTTATGGCCAGGTATGGGTTCCATCATTGAATATCTAACATTTCACATATGACAGGCTGCTAATAGATGCCAGGTTTTTTGCTAGTCTAACCAATGTAAGTTCGGGTTGTTGGCTGGAAAGTATGTTTTATTACTTGTATTGTTTTGTTTTCTTGCAATAAGCTCATAAAACAGTGTGTGTTTGTGTATGTTTGTTTGTTTGTTTGTTTGCACGCGCGTGTGTACGTGTCTTAGAAATATGAGTTAAAACAGTTATGTTGATGTTTCATAAAATTAAAACAAAATATAAATTGTTTAACGCAAAAAGCTTTCTTTCTTGATATTAGATCTTTCTATTTCTGTTCTCGATCTATTTTAATTAATTTGTTATTATTTAGGTACATTTTGCACCTTTTTCTTTATCCTTTGATTTTTTCTTACAATTATGAATTACTAACTCTTTTCCTATGTGTATTTCTTTATCTCTTACATTGCTTTTCAGCCTCTTTGAGTAATCTTTTAAGCATTTTTAAAAAATGTATATTTATCTTATAAACATGTATATGTATTTCATATTCAGCGTTGTCCAGTTTTCCTCGAATGATTTATTGCATTAATTTAATTTTACTTCTTTTAACCCAACATTTGTATTTAAATATAAAACACACAATTTGGTAAACTCTCATTTTGTTATTCAATAAAACGGTGCTTCAGAAATGTAATTTTTCAGATAAATAATTGTATTGTTCAGGAAAACAGTCTTTCTGAATGTAATTGTTTTTTGTGTGTGTTTGTATAGGTTTCGATTAACAATAGTCTACGACTCTTAAGTGTTGCTATGATGGATAGAAGTTTAGATCATTGTAATACATTAGAGTTGGTTACTTTGTCTTGTCATTTGATGTTCATAATCTTTCGACGGTAACGCACACGAAAGCTGTTTAACCTTTTCTCCTGCCCTGCATATATATAGTCCAAGTTTTGATCCGTATAGAAGAGTACTAAGCACACAACTTTAGCAAATTTGAATCTTAGCCCTGAATGTTAATTTAGTGTTAGCCAGTGCTCTATCTTTAAGTTTACCAAATGTGGAAGCTGCCTTTCTGATTCGGAACATTATTTCTTCTCAAGGGAGACAATGGTTGTGACCATCGAACATAGATAGGGGAACTTTCTCACAGATTCAAGGGATGTATTATTTATTGATATAGCTGCGGGACTGTCTACACCTTGTTGAAACATCTTCTTCTGTATACTTATTGACAGGGAGAATAAATCACATGCTCTAGCTAGATTGCCAATCATGACTGCAGGACAGATTCATCGTGAGCAACCAGTGCTGCATCATTGGCGAATAGAAGCTCCTTGATTGGGGTCGCAGTTGTTTAAAAATGTGACCTCTGACGTGCTAGATTGAATAACAGATCTTGCACGGATGTACATGTCTCCAGAGACGGTTTCAAACGCATATAATCGACTTTTATCTACTATGTAATTGTATTTTCCTCATCAACAAACAACAAATAGAGTTGTTTCTCTTTTTCAATCGCTGCTTCACTTAATTGTTTACATTTCACTACCTGTAATACGACACCAAAGGAGTGCATGGGCATTCACAGCACGCTCGACAGGCAGAATAGTCAAGGAAGACAGTGATGCATACGTTACGACCACGAGCAGCATGACGATGGAGGTAATGGCAGTGACCAAGGCATTCATCTGGTTAGAGTCACAAGATTACACCCACGCCTATATACGAGTGATTCAATAATCATGATAAGAAAAGTGGAGGTGAGATCTACACGTATGTAATGGGTAGAATCATTACAGAAGCCAAAAATACGTAAGGTCACCTTTGACTACGTCCCAGGATATGAGGAAGTACGGGGATATGAAAGAGCGGACAGGTAGGCTAGCTCCACTATTGTTGAGGACGGTCAACCAGTGGATCTAGCGCACATCATCAATGCCCTCCAGGAAGTGGAAGGACACAGGACTTCGACAATCATGAGTCTACGTCACTCCTTAGGATGAAAGAGATGGGAGTTACGATTTGCACAGCCAGAAAAGAGAAACTTAGTGGACGTGTAAGAAGACTATATAACCTACACAGAACTTGAGTTGTCAGTCGCTTGCAACTGCGAGACTTGCTGAGGAGGGGATTTGAGCACCTATGGACGTGTTCAGAGTGCAATGCTGATGACCCGCTAATAGCTCAATAACTCATTTTCACTCCCTCTGTTGCCTTTCAGCGTCGAGAGAAAATGAAATAAGTCTTCGAGCCAATGCTCTGTAGTGTATATTCAGCATGATGCACGTCGTAGTGTCTTCTATTTCATTATCCAGATTTGCATATTTCCCTCTTCCTTTGATCCCATATTGTATAACTGAAATATCTTAAATTGTTTCATACATAACTGCCCGCTGTCTCCTACTAAGGAGCAAGTGGTGGGGTGTACACTCCTACAAGGTATGGTGACAGAACCTGTCTATCCTGTAGGAGTGTTAGTTACACCCCACCACTTACTCCTTTATACCAGCTTTACAGCAGCTCTGCAATTATTTTCCGCCTACCTGCCACCTATTAAATCTGTAACTGGACATTATTGACTGTTAATTTGCAACTGGTCAGTTCTTCTATGATTTTAGCGAGTATCCTTTAACATTCTCATTTATTGCCATTTTTTTCTCAAAAAAATTGCGTGACCTATAATGTGACTGGATCCTCGGTAGCTGAGTGGTTAGTGTTCTTGCATCCAGATACGTAGGGTCCGCCCGGTTGGATCCCCAGAAGTGGCGGACATTTTTTTTTTTGACCGATAAGGCCCCTGGGTGCACTCAACCTTTAAAAATGGGTACCAGAGACTTTTTTTTAAATAAAAGCGGCCTGGCGAGACACCGACATATCATCCAAATATATGCCGCGGTAATAGGAAAATATGGTCACTAACCTATTCCCCATACGTCTAGCGAAGCGTGGAGGGAACATTTACTGAACTATTTATTATGCTACTGTGGAGCATCCAGATAAACTCCAGAGCACATCCAACAGGACTGCATCACTCTCAACTCAGGGGCATCCAGACAGACAAACTCCAGAACACATTCCACAGGATTACATCACTTTCAAAACAGGAGCATCCAGATAAACTCCAGAGCACATCCAACATGACTGCATCACTCTCAACACAGGGGCATCCAGATAAACTCCAGAGCACTTCCCACAGGACTGCACCACTCTCAACACATGAGCATCCAGACAAATACCAGAGCACATCTCACATGACTGCATCATTCCCAACATATGACTGCATCACTCTCAACACATGACTGCATCACTCTCAACATATGACTGCATCACTCCCAACACATGACTGCATCACTCTCAACACATGACTGCATCACTCTCAACACATGACTGCATCACTCTCAACACATGACTGCATCACTCTTAACACATGACTGCATCACTCTCAACACATGACTGCATCACTCACTCTCAACACATGACTGCATCCCTCTCAACACATGACTTGCATCCCTCTCAACACCCTAAAAACTCAGATATCATCTACATAAACAATCCATCCTGGCAAACTAGGAGAAACCATTACAAACCTCAAACTGTTCGACCTCCACAACTGCTGTCTTGTTCGTGCCCCATGCTGGTCAAACCATGTAAATGTATAATAGTAGCTGATCGCTGTAGAAGAAATAGTAGAAGTAGAAAAGAAGAAAATAATAAGAAGTAAGCATTATAGTATTTACTAGTTTGAGTGGCTTCCTCCATGTGTCAATTATCAATGCTGCTGAAATATTTCCATCATCATCATCATGTGCCATACCGGTTGGCGAAGGCGATCATGTCCTTCCACAATCTTCTATCTACAGAGCATCGTATCAGTTCTGTTGTTGACTTTTTTACATGCCATGACACCAAGCTACCAAGTATTTTCTCTCTTTGTCGTCCGCGATCTCCCTTTCCTTTTATTGTGCCTGTTGTAACCAAGTATTCCAACTTTCCTCTTCTCATGATGTGTCCGAAAATGTTGAATGTTTTTTCTGATGTTTTTTTAGGAGTTTCTTTATTTTGTTGGCCTCTTTGAGAGTTTCCTCATTGGTATTTTTAGATGTCCAGGAAACTGTCAACATTCTTCTGAGAAATCCCATCTCTGTGGCCTCTAACCGTCTTTTCATTAGTTCGTCTACTGCCCATGTGTCTATATACATGATTCGATTGTTTCGTTACTTAGTCATAATCTCTATGATTTTTATATCTTGCAGTTATCTTGTTGTGGTATTCCAATAAGATATAACTTAATTATTCGTTTATTTCATGTCTCCTTTGGACAAATCAGGAAGCACTGAATTGATCAAAATCTAGGATGTTGTACTTTGTGTTCTTCGAGGTTCTGTGTACTTTTAAACCCGTGATTGACTATTCTGTTTTAATGCTTCTGCCTGTTCCAATCTTCTATCTTTTTATCTGCTGTTTAGTGTCTATGTAATTAAGTGAAGGCAGTTTATATTTTCATTCATTATGAAAACAAGCTTTGGTGGGAGTTTATCTCTTCATTTCAAGGTTTAAGACTTTATTTTTGCTTGGTTTCTTCATGCATGATTTTATTTTAACATGATTAACAGTTTCAAGAAAAACCCTGTTCACACTTTACAGTCTTCGTGTTTCTTTTCAAGGGTATTACATTCATCTTCTAATGCTTATACCAACTTCCGGCTCCCGCAACCATATATTAGTACTGGCTCAACGTCAAAATTATGCAGCTTTAGAATCGTCTATTCCCATAACAGTTTTATTTATTTCAGAATGTTCATGAACTAGTTGAATGTATTGGAAGCTTCGGCGACCCTGAAAGTAATATTTTGGTTTTATCGTTTTTTTTTTATTGTAAGATTCTTATTTTGTTTACTTGTAAACTAGATCTTTTATATATTTTACAACCTGAAGCATGAGAACATTCTATATACCAATGTGGATCTGAAAAATATGATTATGTCGAGGGCCGTAATATGTCACATATTGAGCACCTTATACGTATATATAAATATATATATATACGTCACGCCAAGTAGCGTATATGGTGTTAGTGACCATACTTTTTAACAGACCTTCAGCACATGATATTTGGGGTAATGTGGTCGGTTTTACGCCCGTGCAGCTTTATTTTCCCAGAAAAAAAATCCGGTACACTGGGTGAACCGGAGCCATCGATCGGGATCGAACTCGGCTCTTTATCCTTTGTAGACGATTTCACTAACCACTGAGCTATCGCGTCTCCATATATAGAGACTGTAGTGTAGAAATTATTTTATTTGTGGAAAATGAAAGACAGAATGGAGTGGATCGATAGAGACAGAGAGAGAGAGAGAGAGAGAGAGAGAGAGAGAGAGAGAGAGAGAAAGAGATGCGGAGGAGGAGGAGAGGATGGGATAGAAAAGAAAACGAAAGAAAAATAAAATGGAACAATTATTTATAAATATCAAATGATAGGCTTACCGATTTAATTAGATGTTTTTGCTTGCTTTCAATACAAATTAAATACACTGAGTTATGGGAATACAGAATAAGAGATAATTCCATGTCATACTTATCTCTTGTTCTGTATTAATCTTTCATGGATTTTGCCACATTTTGTACCCACCTTTCTTTTCTCGATGTTGCGATTGTATAACTAAGACATGACAATTGGTTTCTAACTTTAAATATTTTCCTTATTAAAGTATACATACAACTTCCCTTCTCCACCACGATATCTTCCCCTTACTAAAGGGGTTGGGGATTTTGGGAGGTAGGAGGGAGAGATTGAGAGAAAAATCGTGGCCTTGTCTAGACTGTAGAGTGCATATGGTAAGGACCTGTCGTCGAGGTATACCTGATCTGTTATGCTCATCTGTTGATCTTGTTTATAGAAGTCTTTCCGTCTGGCCGAAGTCGAGCAGGTAAACGTAATGTCGAGTTTACCTGAGCTGAGCGCTAGGAGAGTCAATGTGAGTCTTGTCAAATCTTGGTGGGTGATATCAGGAAGGTGGCATTTTGAAAATATTGGTGAGTCACAAAGATGTTTTAGCGGGATTATGTGTTTAAGGGATAGGAGCGGAGAGGAAATGGGAGGGGGAAAGAAAAGATGAGGGGAATAGAGGAGGAGAAATTTATAGAAATGATGATGAGAGCTGAAATAGATAGAGAGACGAGTAAAAGAGAGAAAGAGAAGTGTGATAAAGATAGGACTATATAACGATGGAATGACAGAGGAGGTGGAAATGCCTTAATGAGAGAGAATGATATTTGGAGAAAGAGAGAGAGAGAGAGAGAGAGAGAGAGAGAGAAAGAAGATACAATAACTCTTTATGGCTGATATTTTAGAAGCCTTACACATTTACTCATTTGATATATAACCTGAATGGAAACGATCATCAAACCTGATTAGATAATATTTGCTTTGTTGTAGATTCGAGTTGATTAAGAGAAAATATAACTTAATTGTAATGCATTCTGTGGCTACAAAATGAATATTTAACACTAAGAGAGTTCAACTGCTTTGTCTTTGAAATGTTTCTTATCATTAGCAGTAATCTACTCAAATATCATTAATACAAATAATGCTTACAGTACAAAGCTAAAGGATTACCATATGAGCTCACACATTTAAACCATTTCCATAAAATATCAATTTTAAGAATGTGTGGAATGTAGTTATAATATCTTCTCATATCATCGTGTTGATAATAATATGTTCTGGGGACTGGTTGGTCTCGAGGCAAGACGCCGGCCTCGAGACAGAGAGGTTGTGGGTTCAAATCCCGGCTACACCATTTGGGATTGTTATTTATGATTTCTCTCTGCGGCAACCACCCCTGGTCTCAGCAGCGAGGCCCGGCTTGAAACATAAATTACTTATCGACGGAAAAATATGAGTACCTCCGGAGTCGGAGTTATCTGCCTGTGCGGCGAGGGAACCCTGTGCACATGGCTGCCATTGAAAAATGGATTAGCACGCAAAATTCAGTTCATAGTCTCTAGGGACTTCGTCAGAGGTTAAGGCTGGCGAACGAAAGATGTATAGAAGAATTTGTAGAATTGGATGCAAAGAAAATAAAATAAACGATGAAGTCTTAAAATAACAAAAATGAAAAGAGAATTGGTAAACACAATTCTACCGAGACAAATAAGATTTGGGAGCATGTTTAAAGACAAAATAGCCTACTAAAAATAATCTTGGAAGGGGAAAATACAAGGTAAAAGTGGCACAGGCAGATCAAGACTAACATGGATGAGTAACATCAAAAGATGGACAATTTATCCTATGACAACCTGCACTATCAGAGAAGAGACAGAGCGGAATGGTGTTCCATGTGAGCCAATCTTCGATACTGTGACGACACTCACTGGTAATGATAATGAAATGTGGTAGACTTATCGAATCTTCGCTCATATGTGATGGAATATTTTAAAAGGTGACATAAAAAGTGAGAGAGCCTGCAGGGTGAATGAGTATGACGTCAATCCAGCAACTGGGCTGAGTGTGGCAGCTGGCTGCGAACGTTAGCATAGGCAAACAGCTAATCAGGATCCTCATTCCACCTCCCAGCAGTTTTCCAGAAAACAGACTATCCAGGTAGGTCAAACCAGTAGGGATTCAAGAGGGAAGGCAGCCAGTAGGGATTGAAGAGAGAAGGCAGCCAGTGGGGATTGAAGAGGGAAAGCAGCCAGTGGGGATTGAAGAGGGAAGGCAGCCAGTGGGGATTGAAGAGGGAAAGCAGCCAGTGGGGATTGAAGAGGGAAGGCAGCCATTGTGGATTGAAGAGGGAAGGCAGCCAGTAGGGATTGAAGAGGGAAAGCAGCCAGTGGGGATTGAAGATAGAAGGCAGCCAGCAGGGATTGAAGAGGGAAGGCAGCCAATAGGGATTGAAGAGGGAAAGCAGCCAGTGGGGATTGAAGAGGGAAGACAGTCAGTATGGATTGAAGAGGGAAGGCAGCCAGCAGGGATTGAAGAGGGAAGGCAGCCAGTAGGGATTGAAGAGGGAAAGCAGCCAGTGGGGATTGAAGAGGGAAGGCAGCCAGTAGGGATTGAAGAGGGAAGGCAGCCAGCAGGGATTGAAGAGGGAAGGCAGCCAGTAGGGATTGAAGAGGGAAAGCAGCCAGTGGGGATTGAAGAGGGAAGGCAGCCAGTAGGGATTGAAGAGAGAAGGCAGCCAGTGGGGATTGAAGAGGGAAGGCAGCCAGTAGGGATTGACGAGGGAAGGCAGCCATTGTGGATTGAAGAGGGAAGGCAGCCAGTAGGGATTGAAGATGGAAGGCAGCCAGCAGGGATTGAAGAGGGAAGGCAGCCAGTAGGGATTGAAGAGGGAAAGCAGCCAGATGGGATTGAAGAGGGAAGGCAGCCAGCAGGGATTGAAGAGGGAAGGCAGCCAGTAGAGATTGAAGAGGGAAAGCAGCCAGTGGGGATTGAAGAGGGAAGACAGTCAGTATGGATTGAAGGGGAAGACAGCAAGTAGGGAATGAAGAGGGAAAGCAGGCAATTGGGAATGAAGAGGGAAGGCAGGCAATTGGGAATGAAGAGGGAAAGCAGGCAATTGGGAATGAAGAGGGAAGGCAGGCAATAGGGAATGAAGAGGAAAGCAGGCAATTGGGAATGAAGATGGAAAGCAGGCAATTGGGAATGAAGAGGGAAAGCAGGCAATGGGAATGAAGATGGAAAGCAGGCAATTGGGAATGAAGAGGGAAGCAGGCAATTGGGAATGAAGAGGGAAAGCAGGCAATTGGGAATGAAGAGGGAAAGCAGGCAATTGGGAATGAAGAGGGAAAGCAGGCAATTGGGAATGAAGAGGGAAAGCAGCCAGTAGGGAATGAAGAGGGAAAGCGGCCAGTAGGGACTGAAGATGGAAGGCGGCCAGTAGGGAATGAAGAGTGAAGACAATCCAGTAGGGATTGAAGAAGGAAGACAATCCAGTAGGGATTGAAGAGGTAAGACAATTCAGTACTCAAAAATGTGCTAAACTCGGATGTGTGTGTTTAAAAGATGCAAATAAATCAGAAAACTCATCTGCGGCCAAATAACGTCGTTTTAAAAGTGCACGGCGAAAGGGATTTTTCTCTTCTCTAGAAGTCATCCGTTGATGGTCATAAAGAATCGAAAAGAGCTAGTAACGTGACGCAACAGCCGATTTGACGTAACAATGAAAGAACTGAACTGTTTAGCTGTCGTCTCCTTGATTACTTTATACATAGGTGTCCGTCTGCTCTCTTCATTTGTCAGTCTCCACTACATGATTCCGCTTCTATTTAATTGATACCTTTGTTACAACAGTCTGTTGCTGTCAGTTAAACTCATTAATTGGGGGACTGGTTGGTCTCCAGGCAAGACGCACAGGGACCCCTGTGTACACGGCTGCCAGGGAGAAATGGATTAACACGCAAACTTCTACTCTCTAGGGACTTCGTCAGGCGTCAAAGCTGGCGAAGGAAAAAAAAAACCTCATTAATAAATTCTTGCCCCTGTTGTCCTATTACCTGTGTTTGATATCCTGCCAATTTGTTATTCATTTCTCCTGTTGTTTTCTATTCTTAAGAAGATAATCGAACACGAATGCTAGTCTGTGTTAATGTAGTCACAGCTGCTTGTACGCATCTCAAGGTGACGTTTCAATTCTAACCTTGGAAATTGTGAAGCATTTATAGAAGAAGAATGTCTTGAGGCTAGTTCATTCCTCTCAATCATAAAACTGATATTTTATAGACGTGGTTTCAATTTGTGACACTAAGCACGAGCTGGAAAATTGTTATGTAAAATAAATATTTATGTGTGAACTGAGCAAATCTTTAAAAACATCTCAGAGATGCTAGGCCTAAACATTAATGGAAAGATAATCAATAACCTAAGATATGCTGATGATATTAACAATTGCTTAATGTGATAAACATAACAAGCAAAAAAATATGGATTAGATATGAATATCAAAAAAGACTAAAACTATGATCATAAACAAAGAAAATTCTCAAGACATACAAATAAATATCACAGTTGAGGGAATACATCTGGAGACAGTTCAGAGCTACAACCACCTTGGACATACGTATAACCAATGATGGAAAATGTAAAATTGAAATAAGCAAAGGAATAGGTGTGGCAAAAAGTAATTTTAGTGCCATGAAAAATATAATAACAACAAAACAAATAACAGCACGGCTGAAACTAAGAATAGCAAAATATTACACCTTCTCAATATTCCTGTATGGTGCAGAAACATGGACATTAGACAAGAAAACAGAACAGAAAAATTGAAGCCTTTGAAATGTGGATTTATAGAAAAATAGGTAGAATTGTATGGAAAGAAAAAGAAAACAAACAATGAAGTTTTAAAACAACTGAAAATAAAAAGAAAACTACTAAATACAATTAAGACAAGACAAATGAAATTTTCGGGCATGTTAAAAGACACAACAGCCTACTAAAAGTAATATTGGAAGGGAAAATACAAGATAAAAGAGACAGAGGCAGACCAAGACTAACATGGACGAGTAACATCAAAAGATGGACAAGTCAATCTATGACAACCTGCACCATCAAAGCAAGAAAGAAAATGGAATGGCGATCCATGCTAGCCAACCTTCGATGCGGAGACTACACTCGATGATGATGATGATGATGATATGTGAACGATATTTTAGTATTTAACGCTGGCAATTAGAAAGATCAACGACTGGCAAAATTGGGAGTTTCGGGGATGCAATATTCAATCTTTAACCTCAGAGGTGTTTTATATTTTACGAAACACTTTATTTTAATCATTGAATGTTTGTAAGAAGTATGTGTATTTTATTGGAGGAAAGGCCTCAATGAAAGAATCATGCGTGTGGTTACTAGCGGCCTCCACGGTGAGGGTAGAACAGAGCCATTGCTACCTGCCTTGCATGAAGTTAGAGGTGACTATGGAGGGTCGGGAGCATCGCCTGTTTTCTAATACAGAATACTGACTAATATACAAGCTAGTATACAGAATAGTGACTAATATACAGACTAGTATACAGAATACAGACTAATATACAGGCTAGTATACAGAATACAGACTAATATACAGGCTAGTATGCAGAATACAGACTAATATACAGGCTAGTATACAGAATACAGACTAATATACAGGCTAGTATACAGAATACTGACTAATATACAGGCTAGTATACAGAATACAGACTAATATACAGGCTAGTATACAGAATACAGACTAATATACAGGTCTAGTATACAGAATACAGGACTAATATACAGCTAGTATACAGAATACAGACTAATATACAGGCTAGTATACAGAATACAGACTAATATACAGGCTAGTATACAGAATACAGACTAATAAACAGGCTAGTATACAGAATACAGACTAATATACAGGCTAGTATACAGAATACAGACTAATATACAGGCTAGTATGCAGAATACAGACTAATATACAGGCTAGTATACAGAATACAGACTAATGTACAGTGACTAATATACAGCTAGTATACAGAATACTGACTAATATACAGGCTAGTATACAGAATACAGACTAATATACAGGCTAGTATGCAGAATACAGGACTAATATACAGTCTAGTATACAGAATACAGACTATATACAGGCTAGTATACATAATACAGACTAATATACAGGCTAGTGTACAGAATACAGGGACTAATATACAGAATACAGACTAATATACAGGCTAGTATACAGAATACAGACTAATATAAAGGCTAGCTAGTATACAGAATACAGGCTAATATACAGGCTAGTATACAGAATACAGACTAATATACAGAATACAGACTAGTATACAGAATACAGACTAATATACAGGCTAGTATACAGAATACTGACTAATATACAGACTAATATACAGACTAATATACAGAATACAGACTATATACAGAATACAGACAAATATACAGAATACAGACTAATATACAGAATACAGACTAATATACAGAATACAGACTAATATACAGAATACAGGACTAATATACAGAATACAGACTAATATACAGAATACAGACTAGTATACATAATACAGACTAGTATACAGAATACAGACTAACATACAGAATACAGGCTAATATACAGACTAATATACAGAATACAGACTATATACTAATATACACAGTGCAAAGAATAACAGAACAGCAGAACGCGTACGGAGCAACTTTGTCACTGAATTTACCGATGCATTTTGGGAGATACTGTGAAAAAGTGGTGGAGCAGATATGGGGAATTCCAGTCTGCTATAAAACTGATTCCATGGATGGAATAGAAAAGAGAGAATTAACTAACGTATCAATGACAAACAACTGTGCGTAGAGTCAGTTCTGACTCAAGTACTGAATCCTGGAGATCGTCCAAGAGACAAGAAAATCTGACCCTGTAGATTTGGTTTTACAGGAGAGTGTCGAGAACGCTATGGTCAGCTAAGAGGAATAACGAAGGCATCCTAAAATATAACAAGCGAAAAAAAAAACGAAACAATTTATCAACAACATCTGGAGGAAGCAATTAACTCTATTTGTGGCCATGTCATGAATAGGAAACAGCTGGGATATATTGTCACAAATTGAAAAAAAAATTAAAAAGAGAAGAGACAGAAAGTATGAGAGATAAAATATATCAGAAGTTAACGAGAAAATATTGTGAGAAAGTCGATAGCAAATAAAAAAAAAAAACAACTACAATAGTGGCGGGACATGATCTCCTACGCCAGTATACATAATACTTAGCGGATGATTATTATGGTTACTTGTTTCATGTGTTTTCTTGCGTAGTCCGTTGATGAAGATGGCGATGAAAATGAATATAACAATGTTGATTATATCAAAAGACAAGATTTTTGATGGCAAAAAAGATATCAAATTTTTATGATCATAGTAATTATCACAATCTTAGCAGATAAGAATGTTGATGATAATGACGGTGATGGCAGAGTGAAAGCAAGAACAAAGGTTCACGTAGACAAAACAGTCTATTTAGTTTACTTCTCCTCTTGATGTAAAAGTCTCTAGCAAGTCGTTTATCCGTGCCTCGGTGTTTATTTATCTGGTCTATCTTCGACCCCTTCATGCCTGTAGCGCCATGTCAGAGTATCAGAGTGAACTTATTAAACAGAAACTGTTCACGAGGTAATCACGATAAACTGTCACTAGACGAGCGGTATGGGAGGGCCAGGATGGGTCGCGATGAGGGACGGATGCCAGAATTGTTTTCCATTTGTTTAGCTTGATGTATGGTATTCGAGAATTTGGCTAGACAATGATGGGCAAAGACCGGAGCATTGGGGTGGTTGACATATTGGCCGCAAAGACGCAATGCGGAATTTAGTTTTGATCCCGGGAGACAATATGAGGTCCAACTGGTTCTGGAATAAAGGTGACGAAATGCTGGAGAACAGCAGAAAGAATAATAAAAATATAAACAAGGTAGAGTAATATTCTTGAAAGGAAAGTGCGTAAAATAAATTACAGCATGTGAAATGAAATATATAAGAAATTATGTAATCATAACTGGAAGAGATAATATTAGAAATGAGACTTTGGGAAAAATGGTGGGTGTAGCACCAATTATCGACTACAGTGAGCACCAAAGAATCAAATGCTTTGAACACTTGGCAGAACGAACCCAAGCCGATCTGCAGCTCGAGCAAATCACATTAAAACATTAAGCTACAGAGCCGAGGGGAAATCCAGAAAGAGAGTAATATAATGAATCAAACAAACGTGTCGTAACGTCGACATGACAACTAAACTACACAATCCGAAAAGGAAAAAAAAAAATTCACATTTCTTCTTTCTGCGATGCCCACGTGGTACAAGAAGCAAGATAAAATAAAGAACAACATGTGCCAAAGTAAGGACCAACATGTGCCAAAATAAAGATCAAGGGCTGCCCGAAAAAAGATCAACGTCTGCCATAATAAAGATCAACATGCGCCAAAATAAAGATCAACGTCTGCCAAAATAAAGATCAACGTCTGTCAAAATAAAGATCAACGTCTGCCAAAATAAGGATCAACATGCGCCAAAATAAAGATCAACATGCGCCAAAATAAAGATCAACGTCTGCCAAAATAAAGATCAACGTCTGCCAAAATAAAGATCAACGTCTGCCAAAATAAAGATCAACGTCTGCCAAAATAAAGATCAACGACTGCCAAAATAAAGATCAACGTCTGTTAAAATAAAGATCAACGTCTGCCAAAATAAAGATCAACGTCTGCCAAAATAAAGATCAACGTCTGCCAAAATAAAGATCAACGTCTGCCAAAATAAAGATCAACGTCTGCCAAAATAAAGTTCAAGGTGTGCCAAAATAAGGATCAACATGCTCCTAGTAATAGACTAACCTGTCTAGTCTGGCCAAGCGAGTAGGGATCGAAGAGGGCAGACAACCCGGTACTCAAAAATGTCATGCTGATGTCCGATGAATTGGGCCGAAAGACGCAAATATCACAATTATAATGCAAACCACAACACAACGCAGACACTCCCACTTAACGTCCTTTTAAGGGCGGATGATGAAGAGGTGCACTCTTT
Organism: Megaustenia siamemsis; assembly: GCA_032433765.1. Lineage (NCBI taxonomy): Eukaryota > Metazoa > Mollusca > Gastropoda > Stylommatophora > Ariophantidae > Megaustenia > Megaustenia siamemsis. The sequence continues at coordinate 60,292,669 of JAVIAB010000001.1, forward strand.
TAGTCATCGACCTAACGCAAGCAAGCAAAAATCATTATATGCCAAAATACAGATCAACCTGTGCGATTAAAAAAAGATCAGCTTGTGCCAAAAAAAATTAACCTGTGTCAAAATAAATAACAGTCTGTGCCACAATAAGGATCAATCAACCTGTGCCAAAATAAAGATCAAGTTGTGCCAAAATAAAGATCAACCTGTGCCAAAAAAAAGATTAAATCGGAAAAGACGTGGCGTTTTTTATCTAAAAGAGCTTTGACAGAAGACGTCATTCTACCCACAACCGCCCTGCTCGCAAAGCTGAAAGCGTCACGCTAGTTGGAGTGTTTTCTGATTGCGTTTTCTGCTAGCGGACCATCTATATAGTTTTTTTTTTAAAACTATCTTTACGACACATAGTACCAATAATATGGTGTATGTCGGGGGGCAACGATAGAACCCGAGGGATAAAGGCCGCTTGGTCAAGCAGTCGCCACGACGTGTGAAACTCAGGACTTTTATTTCACCCCCGAATAAAAAAATCCTTTCTGTCTACCGCGGGGTTCGAACACCGTACGCCGGCTTTTCAGCCAGCGGAACAGTGTTTTAGCCGCACGACCACGCGCACCTCTGCACTATATACGCTCTATATAATTAATTGAGTTAAATACCATCAAAAACCCATAAAGACTTCACGAACTTTTTGGATAGTGGTAGACATAACTTAAGCCGTTCATGCTTGCATTAGTTTATTTATTATTTTATTACATTTGTAACTGTCGTTTGGCCATGGAATGAGAAGAGAACAACTGGAATATATTGTATCAGCTGGGAAATTGAGGGACGAAGAGATAGAGGGAAGTAAAGAGAAAAGATACCAGACAGCTTAAGAGAATGGCTTGTCAGAAGGTCAACAACAGAAATGATAAATAACTGTCATGATCGAAAGTTGTGGAGAAACATAATCACCTACGCCAGCAGGCCCGATACTTGATGATGAACTGTGTTTACTTTATATCACACCAGATGATGATGATGATGACGAGGAGGATGATACATTTTAAAAATTATGATAATGATGACAATGCGGCGATGCTGATGAGATGTTGATAGTCAGATTGATAATGATATCGATGACGATAAGGGTAAAGATGAGGACGATGGTGAGGATGCTGATAACGATAAGGATGATAATGATAATCATGATGATGAGATTATTGATAACGAGGTTGACGGTAATGACGATTTGAATGAGAATGATGTTAAGATAGGTCGGAATTATGACATGGATAGTAATTCTATCTATCTATCTATTGTCCTTTCGAGCCGAAGACGGCACATAGGGCAGAACTACAATCTCAAAAACAGAAACCTTGCATGCCAAAATGGCACATATTGCAGAGATCACTGCTTCCAAAATCTATGGCTCTGTTCCATAACAATACTTTTTACAATGACAGCTTGTCAAGCCATCGATCAACCTCCTTAGTCGCCTCTTACGACATGCCTGGAAGGTCACAGTGTCACTATTCTTTACTTCCCACATAATGAGGCCCCGGTAACAGACGGGTAGTAATTAGATTACGGTTATGGTGGTTTATAATAATGTTGATTATGATTGTGATACTAGACGGTTTAGATGACAAGGACATTTTGGTTGACAACGTTGATTATGTTGATATTTATGATGACGAAGATGATGAGGAAGATACTGATACGGCAGAGCATGTTGTAGAGAATGAAAACAATGTACTACAAGTTTCGAAATCGATACACTTATATGGCCAAGCAATTTTAATTGGCATTTTACATTGAGGCAAGGGAGCCGCGATAGCTCAGTGGTTAGTGAACTGGACTACAAAGGACAAGAGGTAGGGTTCGATCTCAAGCAACGGCGTCCGGTTCACCCAGCCTTTAATGGGTACCGGATTTTTTTGTGGGAAAGTAAAGCGGCACGGGCGTAATACCGACCACATTACCCTAAAAATCATGTGTCGAAAGTTTGTAAAATGTATGGTCACTAACATTATATTCCCTGTACGCCACTTGGCGTGACGGGGGTACTTTACTTACTTACTACTTTACATTGAGGCACACTAAATGACACTTCCAGGACCTTCACTGAACATATTATTATTTATAATATGGAAAACTACTGTTGCACATGCAGCTATTCCCTTACTTTCAGCAGCAAGTGCCTTGAAGGAAATTATAAGTGAACACAACGTGTAATTAATTACGTCACGTATATCCACCGATGACGCAAAGAAAATTGCGTAATATCTTGGAATTTCCACTCCTGATTTTAGGGTTTACTTAAAAAACTACACATTTTCTTAAACTGGCACAGCACAAAGGTGTAGATTTTTAAGCATCCCCCACCCCCTATAAATATAGCAAACTGTCAGCATCTACTTTTTTCAGTGCTCATTATCTATTTTAAATATACACATTTATTCTTGCTGTTATAAAACTTCATAAATATCATGGAGATGTCGCGGGAAAATGTTTACTAAATTATGACGTTCATGTGACTTGTTAACTTTTCTGTGCAATTTTAGTTCTGACATAAGGGCGAAGGCAGCTGTCAT
>JAVIAB010000001.1:60295335-60500335 GCA_032433765.1 Megaustenia siamemsis
CGAAACGCCAGTTCAGAGGTTCTACTAGAATCCACAAATTAGTGATTGAAACATAATATTGTTACCGGTAAATTGCATTCCACAACAAGAATTAGCAATCAGACGCAACAACAGAAGAACAGGGGACAACGAATTTCCAAGATGACAAACAAAATTTAACGTCACGGTGAGCTTTATGCATGAAACGACGAAAGAGCAATTTCAAGGACACTCCATTTTTCATCTACGCCGACGCGAAAAGGAAAAGAGGATAGAGAGGACACAACAAAAACAAGACAAGACAATGCAATAGTAGTCAAATCATTGAAGCAAATTCTTTTAAAAAACACGAACTAAGACACAAATAAAAAGATAGAACAATATTGAATAAAGACCATTAATTGAAAAATGGGTAATCTAAAGTCAGATAACATGACAATATGTCAAAAATAGTTTCACTTAAAGGCCACATTTTAAAAAAACTGGGTGTATACGAACAGGTTTTACCTGGCAAATGTAATTGAAAGGTATTTTTGGACAATCAGTCACGTTACTGGACCGCAGGTCTGACGGTATACCAAGATAGGGGAAAATGTGAATCACTCAAGCGTGACACAGGTAATGAACGGCGATATATGAGGGGTGTGAAAACCAGCCGACCAACCAGACAAGCCTCAGACAGCCTAGCATTAAGTGAAGCATAATGGAGAATAATCAAGATAAGTGTTACAGACCCAGAAAATCGCTTGAGGGGATCACGTCATGTTGTAGGGGACCAAGATCAGACCAGGGGAGGGAAAAAGGGGAAAGATAGACTAGGGGTGGGGGGAGGAGTTACCCGTGACAGAGAGATACATTGATGCCACGAGGGGTGAGGCAACCTATACGGGCGATCAGACGATTCTATAAATTGAATCGACTGCGGCTGTTTGAAGAACACGACACCAGGCCAGTCACTAGGACATCCTCCATTGACCATGAGAATTGAAGTGGGATGCTACTGGAGTGCCTGCCTCTCGAGTGATGTCGTACAGATGTTCCCGCATCTTACTCAGAGACGGCGTGCTGATTCGCCCATGTAGGTCAACTTACATCGCTTACATATGATGGCATATATAACGTTCCGCGATGTACAAGTAAATCCCTCTCTGATCTCAAAAGGTCCATCGGGGAAGAGAATACTTAATTCTTTGGTGTTGTCCTTACTGCTTCTTTTATTCCATTAGAACATTTGGTTCCATTTCTGTTTTGTCTTTATTGTATTCATCAAAGTCACATGTTCCAGCTGGTATATTTCGTTGTTGATATTTTTACATTTTTAATGCAATATTATAAGTGTAATAATAAATAAATATAAATATTTAAATTGTAAATAAAATAAAAGTATATAAATTAACATAACATTCTCACCCTCATCAAGTGTCATCTACGCAAGGTGACTGTGTTTCTCTACAACATTTTAAACAGTTCTATATTAACTAAAATGATAAACTTTCTACTTAACCATTCTCTTAAACCGACTGTTTTATCTTTTCTCTCTTTTTCCCTCGCAATAACAATGGAAATACTTTATCTTCCTCTTCTTTTCCTCATTTGCCTCCCAGCGTTTGTGGTCTTTTGCTCTTTACTTGCTTTCTTCTGCTATCTTTTCATGTGTTTCTAATATTCCATAAATCTATGCCATCTTTTTTAGTGGTCGGCTTTTGGGTCTGCTGTTCTCGTAACATTTATTGAGGGCTCGTTGTGTTGTGTTTTAATCTTTCTGTCTTATCATGTGGCCAAACCATTTTGTCTTTTTGTTTTTGTTTTTTTTGTTTTCAAATCCTGAAATTAATCCTAGCTTTTATTCAGTTCTTCATTTCTGATGTTAGTTCTGTGGCTATTTCCTGGAAGAACAATTGAAATACGGAAATAATAAATGTAAATAATATATGTAAATAATATATGTAAATAGTAAAGTAAGAAGGAAAGAGTTCATTTCACCCCCTAAAGAATATGGGGAAACATTGAACCATGCGTCTTGCCCCCCCCCCCCCCCACCCAACAAGGGTACCCATTTACGTATTGGTGGACATAGGATCCGTCGAACAGGATCGAACTCGACCTTAGTAGTCACTGGCAACTGCCAACAAAATATAGGGGAAAAAAATGTCACATGTAGAAACACATTTGAAAAAAAATAAACATAGATATCAATACAAACATATAAATTTAAAAAAAAACATATAAGATGAATATAAAGTACGGAAGCGAAGGCGCGCCTCCCAGCACCAGAGCTGGAAGTTGTCAGCGACCCACAGCTGATGGCTTGCGCCAGGATCGGTGAACCAGAACCATCCAGACCCTGCTCCACCTATCCGCGGTGCCTCCAGTAACAGACTAACCTTTCTAGTCTGGCCAAGCGAGCAGGGATCGAAGAGGGAAGACAACCCGGTACTCAGAAATGTCGTGCTGAAATCGGGTGTGTTGGGCCGAAATGCGCAAATATCACAGTTATACTGCAAACCACAACACAACGCAGACACGCCCTCTTAGCGTCCTTTTAAGAAAGGATGATGAAGAGGAATATTCTAGTTTACCAGAATACTCTAGAATACTTTAGTCATCGGGCGAACGCAAGCAAGCAAGCAATATAAAGTACACAAACGAACATAGAAATATGAACTATACATTCTAAAAACAAATAATAACAATGATGAATAGAACACTTGAAAATATTCGTGAGTGTTCTGAATTCAGAACATTATTTCAATAAAGAGTGAAATAATATATAACATTAGAGAGAAGTGAAATATGAAACATCACCATACTCGAGACCTGTAGTTTGACGAGATAGCCAGAATTGTGTCTCGCTGTTAGTAGCTTGCCGTATCTAATTGGTTGGGTGGACTCCAGAGTTAGTGTCTGAATTTGAACTCCAAGCACTTTATTGCCACGCTGTTGCTCTAACAACTCTGAAATTGAGCCTGTACAGTGCATGAGTTGTAAACGATCAGCGACACATAACTGGTCATTGATAGTTACAGTTAATCGAAGGCTCCGGTATCACTGCAAACGAATTAAAATCGATAATTGCTCAACCGCTCGTGCTAGTGGAATCATCTGAAATAACATCTCATCTCATTGAAGGATCAAAACAAAGAAAGACAACTGTAGTCACCATCATAGCAACCACAGCACACGCCAAAAGACATAAGGCCAAGCGGCACCAGAAGTGAACGCATCTGAACCGTCCTTCGTCATACGATATCATCATCCATCGTAAGCAATTGGAATATTGTGACCACTGATGTCAGAATTTAGTGAACCAGAACAGATCAAAACCCTTCTTCACTTCCCCATCTCAGCTCTTGGAGCAAATTAACTAGTCCAGTCAAGAGAGTAGAAATCAAAGAGGTATAGTAAACTCGGTAACCAAACGTTTCATACTGAAGTCGAATGTGGAATTGCGGAGATAGTTCAGCTTGCTGCACCCATAAAACGTGATAACTTGCGCACATGTAACGTTCTTTCAAAAATGGAAAAGAAACAATCATTGTATGAATGCAGACGAATAATAAACTATTACTTTAAATATGTTATCAATCTATCTATTTATCTTTCGTTCACCTGAAGTATTGTCTCTATCTGCAATGTCGTTTCCTGTATAAATTTTAATATTTTGTAATTCTTGCAGGCCCATATAGTTTTGTCTGTAGTGTTGTATCTATGGGCCAATGGATTTTCCTCAGTCTACTATATTCAGTACAGTATTGAAGTATGTGTTCAGAAGTCTGGGGCGTCTGTCCACATGTACATGTAGTTGAGGCGCTGGTCTTAAATTTTGTATACATGTGACTGTGGAGTACATGTGTCCTGTTCTGGGGCGTATAATGATAACTTGTTCCCATCTATTCATATTGGCATCCTGATTTGTGGCTTGTGGTCTTCTTATTGATTTGATTATTTATTTCTTCTGATGGTATGTAAATGTTATCAATGAAATCGGAATAAATTTAAAACACTAGTTATTTGGTTATTCCACAGATTTCGTACAGAGATAGAGCAGGGCCTGCTTGATATAATCACACCCACACCAGAGTTCTATCCAGATTTGGATAATCTGAAACCTACTCTTGGTGACGATCAAGTAAGAGTAAAGTAAGTGGTTGATTTTTTTCTCTAATGATTCAATAGTTGAAAAGTAACACAGGTATAATGTAAGTTGGCAGTGTATTCAAAGTAACATAAGTATAATGTAAGCTGGCAGTGTATTAAAAGTAACACAAGTATAATGTAAGATGGCAGTGTATTAAAAGTAACATAAGTATAATGTAAGCTGGCAGCGTATTCAAAGTAACATAAGTATAATGTAAGCTGACAGTGTATTCAAAGTAGCACAAGTATAATGTAAGCTGACAGTGTATTCAAAGTAACACAAGTATAATGTAAGCTGACAGTGTATTCAAAGTAACATAAGTATAATGTAAGCTGACAGTGTATTCAAAGTAACATAAGTATAATGTAAGCTGGCAGTGTATTCAAAGTAACACAAGTATAATGTAAGCAGGCAGTGTATTCAAAGTAACACAAGTATAATGTAAGCTGGCAGCATATTCAAAGTAATATAAGTATAATGTAAGCTGGCAGTGTATTCAAAGTAGCACAAGTATAATGTAAGCTGGCAGTGTATTAAAACTAACACAAGTTTAATGTAAGCTTGCAGCGTATTCAAAGTAACATAAGTATAATGTAAGCTGACAGTGTATTCAAAGCAATAGAAGTATAATGTAAGCTGGCAGCGTATTCAAAGTAACATAAGTATAATGTAACCTGACAGTGTATTCAAAGTAGCACAAGTATAATGTAAGCTGACAGTGTATTCAAAGTAGCACAAGTATAATGTAAGCTGACAGTGTGTTCAAAGTAACATAAGTATAATGTAAGCTGGCAGTGTGTTCAAAGTAACACAAGAGTAATGTAAGCTGACATATTCAAAGTAACACAAGTATAATGTAAGCTGGCAGTGTATTCAAAGTAACATAAGTATAATGTAAGCTGGCATATTCAAAGTAACACAAGAGTAATGTAAGCTGGCATATTCAAAGTAACACAAGTGTAATGTAGGCTGACAGTGTATTCAAAGTAACAGAACTATAATGTAAGTTGGCAGTGTATTCAAAGTAACACAAGTATAATGTAAGCTGTCAGTGTATTCAAAGTAACACAAGTATAATGTATGCTGGCAGTGTATTCAAAGTAGCAGAACTATAATGTAAGCTGGCAGCATATTCAAAGTAACATAAGTATAATGTAAGTTGGTAGCATATTCAAAGTAACATAAGTATAATGTAAGCTGGTAGCGTATTCAAAGAAACATAAGTATAATGTAAGCTGGTAGCGTATTCAAAGTAACATAAGTATAATGTAAGCTGGCAGCGTATTCAAAGTAACATAAGTATAATGTAAGCTGGCAGCATATTCAAAGTAACATAAGTATAATGTAAGCTGACAGCATATTCAAAGTAACAGAAGTATAATGTAAGCTGACAGCATATTCAAAGTAACATAAGTATAATGTAAGCTGGCAGTGTATTCAAAGTAACATAAGTATAATGTAAGCTGGCAGCGTATTCAAAGTAACATAAGTATAATGTAAGCTGGCAGTGTATTCAAAGCAACAGAAGTATAATGTAAGCTGACAGCATATTCAAAGTAACATAAGTATAATGTAAGCTGGCAGCGTGTTCAAAGTAACATAAGTATAATGTAAGCTGGCAGTGTATTCGAAGTAACAGAAGTATAATGTAAGCTGACATCATATTCAAAGCAACATAAGTATAATGTAAGCTGGCAGTGTATTCAAAGTAACATAAGTATAATGTAATCTGGCATATTCAAAGTCACACAAGAGTAATGTAAGCTGGCATATTCAAAGTAACACAAGCGTAATGTAGGCTGGCAGTGTGTTCAAAGTAACATAAATATAATGTAAGCTGGCAGTGTGTTCGAAAAAAAAAACAACGCTTTTATTCTTCGGTCCTCTAAGTCCACCACGCCCCCCTCCTCTTTCCCAGCCCAGCAGACCCCAGTATTGGGAAAAATGCCTTAAAGATAGGGTTTTTGGTTTTTTAATAGTAGTAGTAGTGGTAGTAGTAGTATTAGTAGTAGTGGTAGTAGTAGTATTAGTAGTAGTAGTGGTAGTAGTAGTAGTAGTGGTAGTAGTAGTAGTAGTAGTGGTAGTAGTAGTAGTAGTGGTAGTAGTAGTGGAAATAGTAGTAGTAATAGTAGTAGTGGTAGTAGTAGTGGTAATAGCAGCAGTAGTATTAGCAGTAGTAGTAGTGGTAGTAGCAGCAGCAGTAGTAGTAGTAGTGGTACTAGTAGTAGTACTAGTAGTGGTAGTAGCAGCAGCAGTAGTAGTAGTAGTGGTACTAGTAGTAGTAGTAGTAGTGGTAGTGGCAGCGGCAGCGGTAGTAGTAGTAGTAGTGGTAGTAGCAGCAGCAGTAGTAGTAGTAGTGTAGTGGTAGTAGTAGTAGTAGTAGCAGCATCAGCAGCAGCAGCAGTAGTAGTAGCAGCATCAGCAGCAGCAGCAGTAGTAGTAGTAGTAGTAGCAGTAGTAGTAGCAGTAGTAGTAGCAGTAGTAGTAGTAGTAGTAGCAGTAGTAGCAGTAGTAATAGTAGTAGAGGTAATAGTTGCAGTAGTAGTAGTAGTAGTAGTAGTTGTTGTAGTAGTTGTAGTAGCAGCAGCAGTAGTAGTAGTAGTAGTAGTAGTAGCAGCAGTAGCAGTAGTAGCAGTAGTAGCAGCAGTAGCAGTAGTAGCAGCAGTAGCAGCAGTAGCAGTAGTAGCAGCAGTAGCAGTAGTAGCAGTAGTAGCAGCAGTAGCAGTAGTAGCAGTAGTAGCAGTAGTAGTAGCAGTAGTAGCAGCAGTAGCAGTAGTAGCAGTAGGAGCAGCAGTAGCAGTAGTAGCAGCAGTAGTAGTAGTTCCTTCATTTGTTATGTCAGATTTGTTGGGGCGAGGTGTGTTTTCTTCCCTGCTCTACGATGTGGAGGTAGCTTGAATATTCTTCCTCTGGATTGTCTTCTGGCTTCTTGGATAGTCAACTAGTGTTGTAGCAAAGTATCTTTAATGTCATCCTTTTAATGTCATCACTTTAATGTCATCCTTTTAATGTCAACTCTTTAATGTCAGCTCTTGAATTTCATCCTTTTAATGTCACCTCTTTAATGTCATCCCTTTAATGTCATCTCTTTAATGTAATCTCTTTAATGTCATCGCTTTAATGTCATCCCTTTAATGTCATCTCTTTAATGTAATCCCTTTAATGTAATCCCTTTAATGTAATCTCTTTAATGTCATCTCTTTAATGTAATCCCTTTAATGTAATCCCTTTAATGTCAATTATTAAGTGTCATCCCTTTAATGTCATCCCTTTAATGTAATCTCTTTAATGTAATCTCTTTAATGTCATCCCTTTAATGTCATCCCTTTAATATCATCTCTTTAATGGCATCTCTTTAATGTCAGCTCTTTAATGTCAGCTCTTGAATGTCATCCTTTTAATGTCATCTCTGTAATGTCATCCCTTTAATGTCATCTCTTTAATGTCATCTCTTTAATGCCATCCCTTTAATGTCATCCCTTTAATGTCATCTCTTTAATGGCATCTCTTTAATGTCAGCCCTTTAATGTCATCTCTTTAATGTCATCTCTTTAATACCATCTCTTTAATGTCATCCCTTTAATGTCACCTCTTTAATGTCATCTCTTTAATGCCATCCCTTTAATGTCATCTCTTTAATGTAATCCCGTTAATGTAATCCCTTTAATGTAATCTCTTTAATGTCATCCCTTTAACGTCATCCCTTTAATGTCATCTCTTTAATGTCATCTCTTTAATGTAATCCCTTTAATGTAATCCCTTTAATGTCATCCCTTTAATGTCATCCCTTTAATGTCATCTCTTTAATGCCATCCCTTTAATGTCATCTCTTTAATGTCATCCCTTTAATGTCATCCCTTTAATGTCATCTCTTTAATGTCATCTCTTTAATGTCATCCCTTTAATGTCATCCCGTTAATGGCATCCCTTTAATGGCATCCCGTTGATGTCATCCCTTTAATGTCATCTCTTTAAATGCCACCCCTTTAAAATCATCTCCTTAATGTCATCTCACCATCTTTGTCGTAATCCATATCCACTTATCAACACGGTGTGGGGGAGCAGAAGACCTGCGGTCGCAATAGCAGGGTCGGCGCACAATCAGCTGCTTTAGACCTAGCAGTTCTACCTCCCCGTGGTCTCCCCTGGAAACAGTCTGCTTTAAACCAGACTGGCTAACAGAAGCTAGGATCGCCGTGTTCTCTGTAGTGGTGGCTGTTACTGATAAAGAGGACCCAGTATTGCAGTACCTCTGGGCTGGACTAGTGGTTTCCCAGCATAGCCTGGGACAGACGAACTCCAACTTCTCCAGTAAGAGCCGGGAATGTCAAGAAAGCTATTACGACCCGCCACATCTTATGAGTCAAAGGGCAACCTGCCCGCATCAACTGGTGGCAATCCATCATCAACAACAACATGGTGTATGCTCTAAATGGTAAGGCAGTTTCAGGCATTGTTCTCCGGATGCGACCAAAACATTTCAAATGTAGTATGTTGCATATATATATATACATTGTAGTACTTTGCATATATTGAAAGACTGACTCAACGCTGAAACTCTCCCTTATGTTCTCATGTCATTTCCTGCCTTTTGATGACACTAATGTTGCTCTTCTCAGACATCTAATTTCTGCAACGATTAGTTTATGCTTGTATTTTGTTTTAAGTATCCATGTTTGATGCTGAAAGCACAAGATTGGTATAGATAACTAAACTAAATGAAATATAGGTCTGTTCATAAGCACATGTAGTGAACATATGGTAAATGGTAACGATCCAATGAATGTCGACAACACCTGGTATACTCTCTGCACACATTAAATTATGACTGTGGAATATCTCCTTTTGGTCAAAAGAAATTCACAAAAAGGGATTGGGTTGAAGAAAGCGCATCAAATCTCATCCACTGTTAGGGAAAAAGCCTGATTGAAACTTAAAAGCAACCCTTGCCAAAGCTCAAAAGACTCAAACACGCGAAAGCTCTAACGCAACAAGAATCTAGAACTTAAAAGATGTACGAGCAAATACTGGGTACACCTGTGCGTCGCAATCCAGAACGTCACAGGAGAGACTCAAGAGAAGTGCATGACAAGAAATATACAGTAACACTTAATTAACATTAATGATAAAGATCCTATAGTCTCTGTTCATAAATTCGTTAACATCTTTAAAAAATCATAGCTTCGCAACCTTCTGGTAAAATGAAATGAAACGTGGTATGTTCACGGCTGATCACTCTGACCTTCGAAGATATTTTTAGCCATTAGAAAACTAATCTCCTGTAGGATTTTTCTTATTTAAGTTATGTAATAAATGATTGTGGCTGTGTGACAGACAATTCTACATGTTACCGATCTTTCAAAACATCCGTTCATTTCATTTACGTTTCATCAATGGGAAACTTATATATCACCAATGACGTATTTTGTTTATGCATCTTCATATGATTAGCCGTAAAAAAAAAAAAAAAAAAAAAAAAAAAAAAAAATAACTAATTTACTGTTCAAATCTAATGTTTAGGGCACTATTTTTACAAATGTTATTGAAATCCTACAACAAAACGATTTGAGTAAAATCCAGGCTACCATTGGACTTTAATGTTATAAAATTTGAAGATTAGGGGATACCAGTGCTACCGATCTGACAGGAAAAACAGACAAAAGGGCGGAATACTGACTCTTGTAAGGAACAACATTAATGCATGTCAGATTGAAGTGTATATGGATGGGGCGGAATATCAAATACTGCACCTCAGGACAGGAAATACAGACTTCCATCTACTAAACTACTACTGTCCGAGTGACCGCCCACTAGCACTAGACACAATTACATTAAAAGAAAGAATAATTGTATGTGGAGACTTTAACAGCCATTCACAGAGCTGGGGCTATGAAGATATGGACAAGAGAGGTGAAGAGCTTGAAAATTGGCAGGATGACAATGGGCTTATACTATTAAACCAGGCAACAGATCCACCAACATTCTATTCCAGATCATGGCATACCACATCTACACCAGACCTTGCTTTCCATTCACCAGACCTGGATTGGAATATCACACGTATTGTTGGGAAACAACTTGGAGGCAGCGACCACCGACCTGTCTTTTTAGTGGTGCAAAATGAGGCCGTCAGGGAGAGCAGCACTCTCTCCAGATGGAATTACAAAAAGGCAGACTGGAAAATGTATCAACATTACACCAGTGTACTGACTAAAGATCTAAATACAGACAGAGACATCAACAAGATAGTTGATGAATTCAGTAGACTAATAATACAAGCTGCCAGTGAAACAATACCCAGAGGGGCACGGAAACACTACAAACCATACTGGAATAGTGAACTAGAGCAACTGCACAATGACATGGAAACATCTCGAAAACAAGCAGAAAATAACCCCTGCCAGGAACACCACAATAACTATCAGCATGCTAAAGCCAAATTTCAATGGGCTAAACTGCAAGCCAGACGGAGAAGTTGGAAAGAGAAAACAGAGTACTTGAATCTAGAACGAGACACAAGAAAAGTGTGGAAGCTTGTAAAACAGCTGAATGATGAGGGTACAGAAAGGAACACAAAAATTACACTGAAGAAGGATGGAAACATTCTAACAGGTAAACATGCAGCAAATCACTTTGCAGACTCCTTTGCAAATGACAACAATATTGAAATTAGCCTAGAGAAACGTCAAGAGACCCGTCTAAAACAACAAAATGCAAGACAAGAAGAGACTGCACATGAAGTCATGGAAATACCCATTACACAAAGAGAGCTAGAGCTGGCAATATCCAAATTAAAAATGAAAAAGTCACCAGGTAGTGATGGAGTGTCTAATGAAATGATTAAGAACTTGGGAACTGCAGCTAAAGCAAAACTACTGCAGATCTACAACATTTGCTGGATCACAGGTAAAGTGCCACAGGCATGGAGAGAAGCAATTATGATACCATTACTAAAGCCAGGAAAAGATGGTTCAATGACATCCAGCTATAGACCAATCAGCCTTACAAGCTGTTTGTGCAAAACAATGGAACGTATAATCAATCTCAGACTGCAGTGGTACCTGGAAAGTGAAAATCTCCTTGTCCCACAACAAGCAGGCTTTAGACAGTGTTACTCTACCGAAGATCAGGCAACCTATCTTTCCCAGGAAATTGAGGATGCGTTTCAAGAAAAGAAACTGGTACTAGCAGCATGGATAGACCTAAAGAAAGCATTTGATAAGGTATGGAAGGAAGGGCTTTTGAAGAAACTGAGAAATTATGGAGTAAATGGCAGGATGTACAAATGGGTCAAAGCATACCTGCATAACAGGAGAGCCAGAGTGCAACTGGATGGTCTTAAGAGTAAGAAGGTCTTACTGCGCCAGGGCGTTCCACAAGGAGGGGTACTATCTCCAACACTTTTTCTGATCTACATCAATGACCTAGTTACTGAACTACCACATGGTATCAAAGTGGCAATGTATGCAGATGACTTGGTAATGTGGTGCACAGAGGAGTATGCAACAGTGGCCTCCAAATTGTTACAAAGAGCTATGAATGCACTGAATTCATGGACAAATAGATGGTGTATCAGCATCAATACAGACAAATGCAGTACTACACTTTTCACTCTTTCCCCAAAACAAAAGCAGGAGCCATCTATATAAACAATGAGCCTGTGAAAGAAGACATACAGGCTACGTATCTCGGAGTTACATTTGATAACAAACTATCTTGGAAACAGCAGATAAATAAGGCAACCCAAAAAGCAAGGAGAAAATTGGCTATTCTAAGAAAGCTGTGTGGAACTACGTGGGGTGCGAGTGGGAAAATACTCAGTAAAGTTTACCAACAGAGTATACGCCCACATTTAGAATATGGATCATCTGCATGGTGTTCAGCATCAAACACCACACTTCAAGAACTGGATAAAGTACAAAACCAGGCACTTAGGGTCATCACAGGAGCAATGAAATCAACACCAATATTAGAGATGGAGAAATTGTGGAGGATACCAGCACTGAGAGAACGGAGGGACACAAAGGTGCTGATACAGGCAGAAAAATTTGCTTGCATGCCGAGACATCCAATGAAGGACCGATTCCAAAATCTTGCATTGGGACGACTTAAGAGAAGCAGTTTTATACACCAAGCCAAGCGTATTAGTAGACAAACACCAGACATGCCAAGAGCTGTTAACCCCCTACTGCCCATACCAGAACAGACTCCCTGGACAGAGGAATCAGGATTATCAGTTCAAATACGGACAGAAGTGAAAGGAATAGTTGATAAAGAGGAACAGAATAGTCTACAGCGAAAAACAATAACTCTCAGTTTCCTGGATGAAGAATACCCACAAGACCTATGGATTCGTGTGTATACAGATGGATCAGCACAGAATGCAGTAAAAAATGGGGGAGCAGGTGCATATATAGAATACCCAAATAACACTAGGGATATGAATAAAATAGCAACAGGGAAATATTGTCACAATTATGATGCAGAAATACAAGCAATAAAGTTAGCAATAGAAAAACTGCTGAACATTAATCTTAGCCCACAGCCTGTAGTGTTTTTGACAGATGCAAGATCAGTACTCCAGGCACTACAATCCAGAAAATTACCACATTTGCAGACCTTATTGACTGAACTCTGCAAGCACCACAGGGTTGCCCTGCAGTGGATCCCATCTCACTGTGGAATACCAGGAAATGAGAAAGCAGATCAGTTGGCAAAGGAAGGTTCAACAGGCACACAACTAGATACACCTGTTACATACCATCATAAGAAACAGATAATCAAATCAATCAGAGGACCACAAGCCCCAAATCAGGATGACTTTTATAATATGAATAGATATGAACAAGTTATCATTATACGTCTCAGAACAGGACACAATCGACTCCATAGTCACATGTATACAAAATTCAAGATCGGCACCTCAACTACTTGTACATGTGGACAGGCGCCCCAGACTGCTGAACACATACTTCAAGACTGCACTGAATATAGTAGACTGAGGAAAATCCATTGGCCCATAGATACAACACTACAGACAAAACTATATGGGCCACTGCAAGAATTACAAAAGACAGTAACATTTATATAGGAAACGACATTGCAGATATAGACAATGCTTCAGGCGAACGAAAGATAGATAGAAATGTTATAAAATCTTAAGGTTGGTGAAAATCTAAGACTGCATGCACAAATTCACTGCAATACATCAAATAATTTCTGAGAAAGTTGAAGAACACCAATTTATGAACGGACAGCAATATATCAAACCTGCGTACTTTGCACATTTCGTATGAATCTGAATCTTGGATCAAGTATGCACGGCACAGGAACAGATGAAATAGTTTCCACGTGCCCTGCTTTAGAAAAAAATAATGAATATCACGTGGCAGGACAAAGTAATCGACAGAGATGTCTGCAACGTTCTAGGCTTCCACCCACTATGACATCATCAATTAGGTGCCATGGACTGAGGTTGAAGGGAAATATTAGAAAAATGGACAATAATCTCATCCCCAAGCAAATATTTTAGGGGAGCTAATAGATGAAAGTTGGTCTGTGGGTAAATTAAAACTGAGATACAAAAAAATCTGAGTAAATTATCCATAAGTTTTAACAACTTGGAACAGCTTGCAGATGATCATGTCACATGAAGATGGTGTATTTAAAAAAAAGACATGATAACATTCGAATAAGAAGTCAAAATCATAGTAAAATATAAGGAGCAAGCGAAAAAAAAGAGTGAGACCCTCAGCATAACATTGCCTTGTTCATTCTGCATCCGGACTTACCATTCTATTATTGATAAAATAGTCATGAGAGATAATGCTAGACAACACCGAGCCTGACAGTTGCTCCAAAGACCAACACTTGCTTGTTTTCAATCGTCCGCGAAGACCAAAAAGGCCTTATAGTGTGTCGTGAGAAGTTGGCAGAATGTATATAATCCATTGTAAAAGGTATATACAAATTCATGCAAAGTTATATATAATTCTTAAACGAGTAGATTAAAGTTTGATGATTTTGTTTACATCAAGTGTGATATCTTGTTACCAGGTGGCGATCTAAACAGAACTTGGACTATGCTTTCTTGATCATGCATTCTTGGTATCGAGGGAAATATTATTTGCAAGTACGTTTCATTGTTATATTGCAGTTGGTATGTTTATTATACCACAGTCCTTAACATTATCTCATGTGAGTTATAATTAGTGTTATCTGTTATCAATACAGAAACTAGAAACTATGACTCAGTCAATCTATCCATAACATTCTGCGAGCGTTAAAACACTCACATTTTGTTAAAATACCCTGAGTACAAAGACAGACAACAACAGAAAAAGCATAAAATAATGCATTAGTTAGTAATAATTAATATTTTTCATTTTCCTGTACCATGCCTTTTGGTTATTGCCAGCAGTAAAAAGTAAAGTAAAGAGCCCCCGGCACGCCAAGTGGCGTATAGGGAATATGGTATTAGTGACCATAAATTTTACAGACACATGATTTTTGGGGTAATGTGGTCGGTATTACGCCCGTGCCACTTTACTTTCCCAGAAAAAAAAATCTAGCACCCACTTAAGGCTGGGTGAACCCGGAAGCCTACTTGGGATCGAACCCTACCCCTTGTCCTCTGTAGTCCAGTTCACTAACCACTGAGCTATCGCACGGCTCCTATTGCCAACAGTACCTGTCCATAATATTCTTTCTGTAACACTTCATTATGCATTATTCCTTCGGGTCATGTAGTCTGCCTTGTTATAATATCATACTTTTGAGTACACTCTCTCTCTGTTCTTCACTGTCACTTGCAGCACACCCCACACCTGAACAATCCACCTGTGATTGGTTAATACCTGCAAAAGAGTTATTTTTTGTAAAGACAACACAATTGTTAAATCTTGTAAAGAGTTTTGCAAATTGTTTTTTTCTCTACTACTCCACTTTTATTTTTCATCAGTTTTTTTGACATCTCAGTCTTCCATCTAAAAGCATAGGTGCTCATTTCAGGTGTAGGTGTCAACCACAGGTGCTCATTTTAGGTGTAGGTGTAGACTATAGGTGCTAATTTCAGGTGTAGGTGTAGACTATAGGTGCCGATTCCGGTGTATGTGCACACCATAGGTGCTCATTTCAGGTATAAGTGTAAACCATAAGTGCTCATTCCAGGTGTAGGTGTAGACCATAGGTGCTCATTTCAGGTGTAGGTGTATGTGTAAACCCTATAGGTGCCGATTCCGGTGTATGTGTAAACCATAAGTGCTCATTTCAGGTGTAGGTGTAGACCATAGGTACTCATTTCAGGTGTAGGTGTAGACCATAGGTGCTCATTTCTGGTGTAGGTGTAGACCATAGGTGCTCATTTCAGGTGTAGGTGTAGACCACAGGTACTCATTTCAGGTGTAGGTGTAGACCATAGGTGCTCATTTCAGGTGTAGGTGTAGATCATAGGTGCTCATTTCTGGTGTAGGTGTAGATCATAGGTGCTCATTTCAGGTGTAGGTGTAGACCATATGTGCTCATTTCTGGTGTAGGTGTAGATCATAGGTGCTCATTTCAGGTGTAGGTGTAGACCATAGGTGCTCATTTCTGGTGTAGGTGTACCCCATAGGTGCTCATTTCAGGTGTAGGTGTAGACCATAGGTACTCATTTCAGGTGTAGGTGTAGACCATAGGTGCTCATTTTAGGTGTAGGTGTAGACCATAGGTGCTCATTTCAGGTGTAGGTGTAGACCATAGGTACTCATTTCAGGTGTAGGTGTAGACCATAGGTACTCATTTCAGGTGTAGGTGTAGACCATAGGTGCTCATTTCAGGTGTAGGTGTAGATCATAGGTGCTCATTTCAGGTATAGGTGTAGACCATAGGTGCTCATTTCAGGTATAAGTGTAGACCATAGGTGCTCATTTTAGGTGTAGGTATAGACCATATGTGGTCATTTGCAATCAGATAGAGGTTTTGCACACTTATGGTGACGATGACTGTGTCGCACCTAGTTCAACTCTTGTAGGCTATCATTATTATATTAACTTATGGATCCACAGACTGTTCATGGAAGCATTATTCTAAAATCTGTATATTTTTCAGCTGGAAGATGATTTAACAGCTGTCCCAGGATTTATCACATCCATGAAGGAGGCCATTAAGAAGAATTACTGGCAATGGTTCTCGCTAGAGTTTTCTACTCTGGGATTTATAGGTGAGTTATAGTCCTAATTGCATAAAAAATGGTTACCGGATTTTTCTGGAAAAAGTAGAGCAGCCTGATGTGATACTGACCACATTACTCATTAAATATGTCATTGGTCAGTGGAAAATGTTCACTAAAACATATTTCCCAGATGAACTTCCGGTATATGGTGGATAGGCAGCAGGAACATGAAAAATGTTCCTTGTTGCAGTTTCCTCATATTCCAAGTACGGCTCGTTGCAGGAGCTACTGAGTTAAGTGCTCTGTGCACACCGTGAGCTGTGTGTCTCATCCGTTTTGATCATGTTTCGATATTCCAATTGTTTACGAAGAATGATGATATCGTGTGACAGGGAACAGTTCGCTGTGTTCACTTTCTGCGCAGTTTCGCCTTATGCCTTATATCTTTTGGCGTGTGCTGAGACTACAACGATGGAGACTACAGTTACCTTTCTTTGTTTGGGAGATGAAATATTAATTCCGATGATTACGCTGGCACGGGCAGTTGAGCAATTATGGATTTTAATTCGTTTGCAGTGATACCGGGGTCTTCCATAACCAAATAACCAAATATTCCCCAGATGCTTTAAGGCGTGGGGGGAAGTTATTTTTAACCATATGGTCACTAGATTACGAAAGTATAACAGTATTTGTATTCTGATTTTTTGGTGACAGGAAACACACATGAATTAGCACTCCCAATGTGTATTCAGATAAGAATCGATTCACTATATGCTCAAGCAATTTGCAAAAAAATTAAATAATGAGGATCATTGTTGTTTGTTGATTTTTCTATTTTTCCATAAGTTGTTATAATTTAAGTAAAAAAAAAGAGTAAAGTGCCCCCGTCATGCCAAGTGGCGTAAAGGGAATATGGTGTTAGTGACCATAAAATTTACTGACCTTCGGCACATGATTTTTGGGGAAATGTGGTCGGTAATACGCCCGTGCCGCTTTACTTTCCCAGAAAAAAAGTTTGGTACCCATTAAAGGCTGGGTGAACCTGGAAGCCGTCAGTTGGGATCGAACCCTACCTCTTGTCCTTTGTAGTCCAGTTCACTAACCACTGAGCTATCGTGGCTCCCTTTGTTATAATTTAACACCTGTTAATCTTAGTAACCTCCGTCAGTCATAGCTGACTATGGAATTTGCAACACCCCTAGGAAATGTTTTTTTTTTTCTTTTCTTTCTCAGTGTGTTCTATATTTTTTTCTATGAATCTGTCTAATTTTTGCTTGAGTTGAAGCTTTAGAATGTGTTTCCAAAGATTGCAGTCTGCATTTATGTCTTCCAAGGCTGCATAGTCTTCATGTCACATTTATAGTGACGCTGTGACCTTCCAGGCATGTCGTAAGAGGCGACTAAGGAGGTTGATCGATGGCTTGACAAGCTGTAAAAAGTATTGTTATGGAAACAGAAGCATAGATTTTAGGAGCAGTGAGCTCTGCAATATGTGCTATTTTGGCATGCAAGGTTTCTGTTTTTGAGATTGTGGTTCTGCCCTATGTGCCGTCTTCGGCTTGAAAGGACAATAGATAGATAAATCGGAGTTTTGGGCTCCCCCTAGTTTTTTTTACCATCTGCTAGTTGTTAATAAAGTATACCTTTTGGTATGCTGCCATCTTTCATACAGTGTAAATGACCAAGCCAGTGTAATGTACATTGATTGAGCAGTATTTAGGTGTTCTCAAACCTGTGTGTGAAGACCTCTGTTACTGTGACATTTATGTCTAATTGATCTCTGAGTTAGTCTGTAACTCTATTTTAGATAAATATTGGTTTATTTATTTACTTTATCTCTGAATTTCTGTAATTTCATTTATAAGCAAGTCATCTTCAAAATCGTACTTTACCTCTGATTGACATTTCATTTATAAGCAAGTCATCTTTAAAATCGTACTTTACCTCTGATTGACATTTCATTTATAAGCAAGTCATCTTTAAAATCGTACTTTACCTCTAATTGACATTTCATTTATAAGCAAGTCATCTTTAAAATCGTACTTTACCTCTAATTGACATTTCATTTATAAGCAAGTCATCTTTAAAATCGTACTTTACCTCTGATTGACATTTCATTTATAGGCAAGTAAATTTTAAAATTGGACTTTTTTTTTAGGTCGATTATTTAGATCTGAAGATGTTCTCAAGATGATGGAGTTTCTACT
This sequence comes from Megaustenia siamemsis, assembly GCA_032433765.1. Taxonomy (NCBI): domain Eukaryota; kingdom Metazoa; phylum Mollusca; class Gastropoda; order Stylommatophora; family Ariophantidae; genus Megaustenia; species Megaustenia siamemsis. Next base: position 60,313,811 of record JAVIAB010000001.1, read on the forward strand.
GATGTTTTACACTAGTAAGCCATGTGACTGGTTGTATGATGATTATCTTCAAGTAAAGATGTGTGGCCATGGAGAACCATGGGTAAAATAACTTGTCTTAATATCAACAAAAGAATAAATATGGAAAGAGAATAATTTTTTTCAAACTAAATGTTTTGGGATTTACCAGTGCAACACAGAAAGTATATTAATGACTTTCTTCTTCTTCTTCTACCTTTCAGCTCCATGTGGAGCATAGGTCTTCAACAAACACTTTCCAAGTCGTTCTGTTTCTTGCCATTCTTTTAAGATCATTCCATGTCTTCTCCATTATCGTCATCTCTACTTCTGTCAGTCTTCTCCAAGAAATTCTTGGTCTTTCTCTTTGTCTTTTCCCCTGGGGATTCCAAAAAAGGGCCTGTTGTGTAATACTCTCAGTTGGCTTCTGCAGTGTTTTAATGACTTTGATACCCTTCTATTGTGAACTAGAACATAAGAAGGCACTTGTGAAGTCCCAAGCTAGTCTACGAGTGATGGTTTTCTCCACAAGCTTGCTAGTCATATTTTGCAGTGTGATAATCAGGGAGGTCTATGAATTATCCTTTCTAAGTTTCAACATTAGAAGAAGATAGCTGTGAAGCATCTCTCTTACTTGCCTGCTCCAAATACTTGCATTAAATTCTCTGGCCAAGCCCTTCATATCATATTCTGATAGTTATATCATGATATTGTGGATGCCATCATGAACCGGGGCTATATTGCAAGATCTCTTAATCGTTGCACAAATAGTATCAGCTTTACTGCAGTATTTGTCATTCAAAATAAAATATTTGCAAAGCCTTGATATATTATAAATTTAGGGTTTGATAATAAATGGATTTAAAACACTGGATACTCTTTAGAGATTTTTATATTCTTAATGTTCTTGATCACTTTGTATCTTTAATTTGTCTTTGATTATTTCAATGTCACACACACACATATATATATATATATATATATATATATATATATATATATATATATATATATATATATATATATAGTCTCTCCTATATATTTCGAACTTCACATAGGCCGTCTCCTTCTCTTTTAAACACATTCTTGATAAGCAACAAATGCCTGAGTTGTTCCATAACACAGAAACATATTTATTTATTTATGATTTTTGCAGTCCTGTAGTCACAAGTTATATAAATATATAATAAATTAAATGGATGATATACCAATTGTATTTTAAAGTCAATAACAATACCTAGGGTGGTCTGGATAACTGGTGGACTTAAATACTCGTAAAATGATTAAACACATCACAGATTACACTTTCTAAGGTATCTAAACACCAGTCCTGTTGTGGACTAACTACATCTGCTATTAATTAATTTACTTTCATCTGATATTGGTCTTGTTTTAACATCTTATCTACACATATAAGTAAGAGCAACCGTTCTAACTGCTTTGCTCTGCTTTCTGTGTGTTCTCTCTCTGATGGTCTCTAATTATTCTGCTAATCTGCTCTTCAGTTAATGCTGTTATTCTGTTTACTCTCTAATTGCTTCTCTGCTTGTCACTGCTTGTCTGATGGTCTCTGAGCCTCTGGTCTCTTTTTCTAATATTTCTTTTCCTTATGCCCACATCTTTCAGTTGACCTCATGTCTGTCCACCCACACTGTCTGGTGTCACTTAGTTTTACCCATCTGTTGTCAAATATTTCTTCCCTTTATGCTCACAGATTCCATGTGAACAGTATCTCCACACTGTCTGGTCTGGTAACCTTGGCCCATTTTGCTGTGAACTATACATTAAGTGCAATTTCTCTTTCACTTCTACAATATCTTCAATCACCAGTCTTGCAGTCATATATTATCTTTTTTTCATTGATCTCTTCTATATTGTGTGCAAGCAGGACTTTGGCTGTGAACTCAGTAGAGATTCAGTCACAATAAATGGTATGCAGTAATCACTAGATGAAGAAACAAAAGTTTGGCAGACCAAGGACATGCTGGTTCCAGATAAATGGAAACAAAAGTGAACAGTGTAAACTTTTCACCATGTTTACACTAAACTGTAGGCACTATGAGGGTCTTGCTTTTCTATTTGAAAGTATAAGATAGATGGACTCATAGAAATCATCATCATCATCATGTACCCTGCCGGTTGGCGTAGGCGATCATGTCCCTCCACAATCTTCTATCTACAGTGCGTCGTATCAGTTCTGTTGTTGACTGTTTTCCATGCCATGACACCAAGCTATCCAGTATTTTCTCTCTTTGTCGTCCGCGATCTCTCTTTCCTTTTATTTTGCCAGCTGTAACCAAGTATTCCAACTTTTTTCTTCTCATGATGTGCCCAAAAAATGTTGATTGCTTCTTTCTGATGTTTTTTAAGAGCTCCCTTTTTGTGTTGGCCTCTATGAGAACTTCCTCATTGGTCTTTTTATCTGTCCAGGGAACTTTCAACATTCTTCTGAGAAATCCCATCTCTGTGGCCTCTAACCGTCTTTTCATTCTCATAGAAATAGCATGTAAATTTAAAAGAAATTGAGAAAAATTATGTTTCTGGTAAGTGCACGCAATATGTAAGAGTAAATCCTTTTCAAATTGTTAATGAATACTTTCATTTCAATCAATGTTTTTATAAAAAAAAAAGCATCACTTCTTTTTAGTCATGTGTTGCTTAATAAAATGAATGTAATTGTTTTTCTTTAAAGTGCCAAAAAAATGTAAATTGCTTCACAGTCAATGTGCTTATTAAAACATGTCATTGTCTTTTGGTTTAAGTGTCAACAATGAGAGTTTCGTTGCTATAAAGACAATATACTTATAAACAGGTGGTAATACTTTGCAGTCAACATGTCAATAAACAGTGTCATTGTTTTTCAATTAAAGTGCCAATATACATAGTTTTTTTCTTTTCAGTCAAAGTGCCTATGAAAATGTTATTGCTTTTCAGTCGAAGTGCCTATGAAAATGTTATTGCTTTTCAGTCAGAGTACCTATGAAAATGTTATTGCTTTTCAGTCAGAGTACCTATGAAAATGTTATTGCTTTTCAGTCAGAGTACCTATGAAAATGTTATTGCTTTTCAGTCAGAGTACCTATGAAAATGTTATTGCTTTTCAGTCAGAGTACCTATGAAAATGTTATTGCTTTTCAGTCAGAGTACCTATGAAAATGTTATTGCTTTTCAGTCAGAGTACCTATGAAAATGTTATTGCTTTTCAGTCAGAGTACCTATGAAAATGTTATTGCTTTTCAGTCAGAGTACCTATGTAAATGTTATTGCTTTTCAGCCAAAGTGCCTTTTATTTTCAGTCAGTGCCTACAAAAAATGTTTTTTTTTTCTATCTGTGAAAATTCTTACAAATAATGTCCTTGTTTTTCAGTCAAAGTGCCTAAACAAGATTCATAATATTGCCAGGTCCATAAGGCCATCATTGTTCCAGCATGAAGGAGCAAGATCATCTTTAGGTGGACATGTAAACAAGCTGAAGGTAATGATGTATATGCAAATGCAATTTAGACTAGGCAGGGCAGGATATTTGCTTCTGTTACGTTCTGTAGAGAATTTTTTTTTCTATTAATTACTACTTTTAACATCTTGTAGAGAAGGAGTGAACAGTTTCTCTGCCAAGGGTCATTTTGATATTTATAAAATCATTTGCAGGCCATACAAATTATCAACTAAAAAATTAGCATACATTTTGGTTTATTTAGTTACATATTTCATTAACTGATCCCTTTTGTGATTCTAAATATTCTGCAGCAGCAGCCATACACTCTTTCACAAACTATCTTCTGAATGAGGTCTCAGATTTATTGTGATTAGCTCACATATGTAAAATTAGCCTGAATAATGTTGTCACTGTCATAATGAGGTCTAGTGAAGGGCAGCTTGTGATTCCAATTGAACATGGGTTGTCCGAACGTCGGTAGCCAAGTTGGGTGCTTTTCCCAACTAGGCTACCGAGGCCCTCAATCAGTCAGATGTTTTGGGTTGAAATGTTGGTAAATATCACAGTTATACTGCAAACCACAACACAACGCAGACATGCCCACTTAACGTCCTTTTAAGAGCAGATAATGAAGAGATGCATTCCTTTAGTTATCAGGCAAACACAAGCAAGCAAGCACACCCCTAATTAAGTACATTGAATGTAGCAAATGTCAAGAACTATATTCAGTGAATAATGTAAAGACAAATCATAATCTGCAGTAGACATATCAAAAGTGAACAAACCTGTCTTCATAAGAAACACTTCTTTTAAAGAGAATCAAACACTGTAACATTATTTCTGTTAGTCATTCATTTTCATTTATGAAGTAAAAAAAAAAATAACTATTTTTTGTGGCTTTAACCATCTGCTGGGCTCTATTCGTCCATGTTGGTCTTGGTCTGCCTCTTTTACCTTGTATTTTCCCTCCCAATATTACTTTTATTAGGCTGTTGTGTCTTTTAACATGCCCCAAAAATTTCATTTGTCTTCTTCTAACTGTGTTTAGTACTTCTCTTTTCCTTTTTAGTTGTTCTAAAACTTCATCATTTGTTTTCTTTTCTTTCCATCCAATTCTACCTATTCTTCTATATATCCACATTTCAAAGGCTTCAATTTTCTGTTCTGCGTTCTTGTCTAATGTCCATGTTTCTGCAACATACAGGAATATTTTGAGAAGATGTAACATTTTGCTATTCTTAGTTTTAGCTCTGATGTTATTTGTTTTGATGTTAGTATACTTTTCATAGCATTAAAATTACTTTTTGTTATACCTATTCTTTTGTTTATTTCAGTTGTACATTTTCCATCAATGATTATAGTATGTCCCAGGTAGTTGTAGCTATGAGCTGTCTCCAGATGTATTCCTTCAACTTTGATATTTATTTGTAGGTCTTGAGAATTTTCTTTGTTTATGATCATAGTTTTAGTCTTTTTGATATTCATATCTAGTCCATATTTTTTGCTTGTCATGTTTATTACATTAAGTAATTGTTGCAGATCTTTAGGATTTTCTGCTGGTAGTACAGTTTCATCAGCATATCTTAGGTTATTGATCATCTTTCCATTAATGTTTAGGCCTGGCATCTCTATGATGTTTTTAAAGATTTGCTCAGTGTATAGATTGAACAAGCTTGGTGATAGGATGCATCCTTGTCTTACTCCTCTTTTTATATCAATGGGTGTAGAGTTCTTCTTGTTATATTTTATTATAGCTGTATGCTACCAGTACACATTATATATTAGTCGTATGTCTGTATTGTCCAGATGTATATCTTTTAGGCAGTCTATACGTTGTTTATGGTGTATTCTATCAAAAGCTTTGGTGTAGTCTATGAAGTAGGCATATATTGGTTTGTTTACTTCTATGTACTTTTCAATCAATGTCCTCATGCTGAATATGGCTTCCTTTGTCCCACTGTTTTTCTTGAATCCAAATTGCTGCTAATCTAATTCAGTATTGATTTTATTTGGAATTCTTCTCTGTATAACTTTTAGTAAAATTTTTTTTACCTGGCTTATTAGGCTTATTGTTCTAAAATCACTGCATTCAACTGCACCATTCTTTTTAGGTAATGCAATGAAAGTTGATGTTTTTAGTTCATTTGGAATGTATCCTGTATCGTATAAATTTCATTGCATATACCTGTGATCACTTCAATGCCAAAATTTTCTAGTGCCTGTATCATCTCTATTTGTATATTGTCAGGTCCTGCTGTTTTTCCCTTTTTCATTGTTTTTATAGCTTTTTCTACTTCAGATTTCAGGATTTTATAGCTGGGCGCACATTTTATAGATGGTTTTTTTTGTCCCATTCATCATGAAATAATTCTTTTATGTATTCCTGCCATCTATTGATTATATCTTTGTTGTCTGTTAGCATTCTTCCCTCTTTGTTTGCAATACAACCGCTTCCTGCAGCTTTTTTGTCTTTATTAGTCATTCTCTTTATTTCTGTGTGCATCCCTCTTAAGTTTTGTTTACTTTCCATAGTTTTGACTTCTAGACATCTTTGGTTGAGCCAGTCTTCTTTTGCCTTTTTGCACATTTTGCGTATTTCATTATCAATTTCCTTGTATCTGGCAGTGTTCTTCGCTTGTCTTTTTTCTTCCATTTTTTCTAAGATGTTGTCAGTTATCCATTTTTGTTTTTTGTTATTTTCCTTTTTGGGTAAGGTGTCACAAAATTCATGTATGCTGTGTTTTATGCATTGCCATGTGGTTGTAACTTTTTCTTCAGGATTTTCTCTTCTGTATTGCTCAATCCCTTCTTCCAGCAGCTTCTGATATGTGTTCTTTACTTGTACTGTATAAGTTTCTTTAACATCTTTCTGATTTAAAGCTGTTATATCTATTGGTATTGCTGAATTAGTCTTTTGTTTGTTTCTCTTTAATTTGATCTTCATTTTAATCATTACAGGACTGTGATCTGAATTAAAATCTGAATAATAAGATGTTTTTTAGGAGCTGCCCTTTTTGCATTGGCCTCTTTGAGAATTTCCTCATTGGTCTTTTTAGCTGTCCAGGGAACTTTCAATATTCTTCTGAGAAATCTCTGTGGCCTCTAACCGTCTTTTCATTTGTTTGGAAGATAGGATAATATAAAGACGTAACTTTTCAAGTTTTCTCTTAAAGGCAAAAAATGTTCATCAGACAAAAACATTCTAACGGATGGGAAAAAAATCATACATATCCTTTCTCCCCCCTCAACTCCTCTCCCAAATTCTAAGTAGTAGGTAGCATGGCTGATTGATCTTGGGTGTTTTTTTTTGCCTGGCAAGGTCACATTTCAACCCTAGACTGGTTTCTAAGATGGCGGAACTAGTCCACGTTCTCTCAGTCGCTGCAAAAAGTGCATTCAATGTGTGATTAATTTCAGTTCTCCATCGCACTCCTATGCATTAAAGTCAAGATAATGATCTACTTATTACATCTGCACTGATGAAACAATGTCGTAAGCCGGCGATATTCCATTTTCAACAAATCAAGTGTTGTCAATGCGATCTTCCATCGTCTAGACTTGTTCTGCGCTTTACGTTACATTGGTGCTGTTCATGACCGTTGTTGGATTTGCTTGCTTGCTTACGTTCGCCCGATGACTAAAGTATTCTAGAGTATTCATAGACTGTAGAATTCCTCTTTGTCATCCGCCTTTAAAAGGACTTTAAGTGGACGTATCTGCGTTGTGTTGTGGTTCGCAGTATAACTGTTATATTTGCGCCTTTTGGCCCAACACATCCGACTTCAGCACAACATTTTTGAGTACTGGGTTGTCTCCCCTCTGCGATCCCTGCTCACTTGGCCAGACTAGAGAGGTTAGTCTGTTATTGGAGGCACCACGGAGAGGTGGAGCAGGATCTGGATGGTTTTGGTTCACCGATCCTGGCGCAAGCCATCAACTGTAGGTCACTGACAACTTCCAGCTCTGGTGCTGGGAGACGCACCTTCGCCTCCATTGGATTTGCTTGATGCAAGTTATTTCCAAATTACTTATTAATGTGAAATGCTTCATCAGCCGCAATTTTATCTCTTTAGGGAATTTGCAACGTGATCTGTTCGTTGTAGGCTACATTCACTAGAGTAATCAAGAATCTACAGGGCGCATCATTGCTGTGCTTGCGCCATTGTTATGTGTGCTACATCATCGTAATGGCTCATCGTAAATCCCTAGACCGGCGTTACGCTAATCTTACGGTCTGTTGTTTGATGTGCAACGGGGTTAACCTGATGACTAACTGTGTGTTTATATGTTCGAAATTGGAGTCAACAACGATGGCCTAACATCATCAAGCACTATACATTTTTAAAGAAATATGACGATCATCACTTTCGGGAGGACATGAACTTCTGGTATATGGTGGATAGGCGGCAGGAACCATTGCAGGCTATGCATGAAAAGTGTTCCTTGTTGCAATTTTCTCGTATTCCACGTCCATGGGGGACTGGTTGGTCTCGAGGCAGGACGCCGGCCTCGGGACACAGAGGTTGTGGGTTCAAATCTTAGCTCCACCGGTTGGGATTTTTATTTATGATTTCTCTCTGCGACAACCACCCCTGGTCTCAGCAGCGAGGCCTGGCTTGAAACGTCAGTTACTCATTGACGGAAAAAACATGAGTACCTCCGAAGTCAGAGTTATCCGCCAGTGCTGCGAGGGACCCCTGTGCACACAGCTGTTAGGGTAAAATGGATTAACACGCAAAATTCAGTTCCTAGTCTCTAGGGACTTCATCAGAGTTGAAAGCTGGCAAACGCAACAACAACAACAACCCTAGACTAGGTCTTCTAGGTAATACTAGCCTGCAGTTGCCATAACAATTTTTTAGTTAAAACTTCACTTTTTATTGTTTTATTGGTTATGTTTTCTTATTGTATAGTTGGTTGGTCTTGATATTTATTATTAATTTAACACATTTTTTTTTTTAATTTAATTGGCCAACATATGTATAAACAGAGCTAATTTTCACTTGTGTGTACATTTTGCTTTGGTAAAATATTATGTCTTATATTTATTTTAATAAGAAAATAATGCAGAAAGTGACACAAATGGTCTTTTTTCATTTACAAAATGCCATTTAAGGCTTACGAGTAATTTTTTTTAGAAACACAATATGGAGTGTATGTAAAGAATAGCTGCTACACAGAAGACAATTGTCCCATAGATGCATGATATATATAGTAAATTATAACTGGAAAAGTTTAGTGCACATATCTTTTGTTTACTTATATAGATTCTGTATTTTTTTATTCTTAAAGAAATCCTAAATTTACTTTAAGATGAATAATTTGTAATGGTACTTTTTGGCGTTGCTATAATTTACTGCTTGGTTTTATTTCTTGTGCCAGGACACAGCCTATGGGGTGTCTCCATCAAGTGTCATATCTAATCCTCCAGTTGAAAACATTATCACAACACTTCAGACATACTCAAAGTATGATATATACTCTGCATATAATGGTTATGGCTTCTTCTGGGGAGGTAATCCTAAACAAGGGGATTTAATAGACTTCTTATTTGACGCCCCAATACCACCATTCAAGTAGGTATTTTTTCTTTTTTCTTTTACATAATGCTATGGTGTAAAATTATGTCATATTGTGTTATGTTATGTTCCTTCAGATCTAAAGAATACACTAGAGGCAAAAACAATAACTATTCATCTTTAATGCTGTGCTGTCATTTCCTGCAGATTCTCTTTTGAAAGATCTAGGTGAGATCTCTTTCAGCCTCTGCATCTCTCTTTCTTTTGGGTGGGGGGGGGGGGGGGGGGAGATCATCTAGTGTTCGAGAATGATGAAAACAAGGATCAATTTCAAGAAGTGGCAAATTTTTTGTTTGGGCTGACAAGGCTCCAGTATTCAGCCAATTTCTAAAAATGAATACCAATGATTGTTCTGGGAAGTAAAGGCGGTCTGGCGTGGTACAGTCCTCATCATCCAAAAATGTGCCATGGTCATGGTAAAATATGGTCACTAACGCTGTATTCTAGGGAGCCGCGATAGCTCAGTGGTTAGTGAAATAGACTACAAAGGACAAGGGGTAGGGTTCGATCCCAACCGATGGCTTCCGGGTTCACCCAGCCTTAAATGGGTACCGGATTTTTTTCTGGGAAAGTAAAGCAGCACGGGCGTAATACCGACCACATTACCCCAAAAATCATGTGCTGAAGGTCTGTAAAATATAGGGTCACTAACATCATATTTCCCTATACGCCACTTGGCGTGACGGGGGTACTTTACTTTTTTTTACTTACACTGTATTCTCCATATGTCTAGTACAACATGGAGGGAATCTTTATTATTTCTATTTTTTACTTTTGTGTACCTTAATGTTTGATTACATTTTTTGTGTACCTCAATAATTTCACGGTGAATGCAGTGAACAGTTCAGTCATTTGTTAATGGATAAATTGATGACATTGCACACGATGGTGAAGAAATTAATGGTAAAATAAAAGGAAAAACTGGTAAAAATTCATTTGTCACATGTTTAAGAGAGTTCTGGGAGCTTGGGGTTTAGTGAACTGGAATACTAAGAGAGTCAATCAGGTTCAAACTCAATTGATGGTTCCAGCACATGATACTGACCATCATCATCATGTGCCATACCGGTTGGCGTAGGCGACCATGTCCTTCCACAATCTTTTATCTACAGTGCATTGTATCAGTTCTGTTATTGACTGTTTACCATGCCATGACACCAAGCTATCCAGTATTTTCTCTCTTTGTCGTCTGCAATCTCTCTTTCCTTTTATTTTGCCAGTTGTAACCAAGTATTCCAACTTTCCTCTTCTCATGATGTGCCCGATAAATGTTGATTGTTTCTTTCTGATGTTTTTTTAGGAGCTCCCTTTTTGTGTTGGCTTCTTTGAGAACATCCTCATTGGTCTTTTTATCTGTCCAGGGAACTTTCAACATTCTTCTGAAAAATCCCATCTCTGTGACCTCTAATCATCTTTTCATATGTTTGTCTACTGTCTATGATTCGCTTCCATAGGTCAGAATTGGTTCTATATAGCACCGATGAACTCTTTCTCATTTCTATTGACATAGATTTGTTATATAAGATATTTTTCATTTTCTGAAATGCTTTTCTGGCCTGAGCTATTCTGCTTTTCATTTCTGTGGTGCATCTTCCATCCGATGTTATTATTGTGCCCAAGTATCTTTTTTTACGCTGCATGCTGGTGAAGATTGTTTCTTTGATATGACTATTATTTCTGTTTTCTTACTATTCAAACTGAGACCTGTCTTGTAGCTTTCTTTTACTATTATTGATTTTATTGATACTGACCACATGACCTATAAAACACGATGCTGTTGGTTACTGGAAAATATTGCCACCAGCACAATATTCTTCATATGTCATAAGGTATGATGAGAACTCTTTGTTTTTTTAAACATAAAAAAAATATGGGGACTGAATACTTAGTTGTAGACATGAGCCATTGCTATTGAGTGTAGATTTTTGACAAGTCACTTTTGAGTAATTGTAGTTATATGTGGAAACATAAAAATTCAGTAATTTTAATGCTAGTTGCAGTTAGGGCTAATGAAGGCTGGTTTTGGATGAAATCAGGACATCTTACCAGCTTTCTGGTTAAGAAATGCATCTGGAAGAAGACATCTGAGATCCAGGTGAAGCTATCCCAGTTTGAGTGTTAGTAAACTATAAGAACCATGTTGGAGAACTTTCCTCAATGGACCAGCTTCTAGGTTCACGCAGACTCAATTGTGCTCCACATTTTTTTCTGGAATAGAAAGGTGACATGGTTTAGTGTGATCCTAATTTACCAACAAAATTCATGATTATTAAAAAATTACATGGGCAATAATGCCATATCATAATATACTTGGAGGAGAAGATGGAAACAAAGATGAAGAGGATGGAGAAGACGTGGAATGATCTTAAAAGAATGGGAAGAAATAGAATGGCTTGGAAAGTGTTTGTTGAGGGCCTATGCTCCACAGGGAGCTGAAAGGAAGAGGAAGTACAAAAATGCAACATCATATTTTCTGTATGCCACATTTGTGGCATAATGGAGTTCTTTATCTTTTTTTTCCCTTTTTTCTTATTTCTCATTTCATTCCTATTGTTTCTATAAATTCATTTTAATGATCTTGTCTCATACAGAAAGAGAAATGTATAATATCATTATTCCAAATATTCTGATAATGATGCTAAATTTGGACATTAATCATCATCATCATGAGCCATAACGGTTGGTGTAGGTAATCATGTCCCTCCACAATCTTCTATCTACAGTGCATCGTTTCAGTTCTGTTGTTGACTGTTTTCCGTGCCATGACACTAAGCTATCCAGTATTTTCTCTCTTTGTCATCTGCGATCTCTCTTTCTTTTTATTTTGCCAGTTGTAACCAAGTATTCCAACTTTCCTCTTCTCATGATGTGCCCGATAAATGTTGATTGCTTCTTTCTGATGTTTTTTAAGAGCTCCCTTTTTGTGTTGGCCTCTTTGAGAACTTCCTCATTGGTCTTTTTATCTGTCCAGGGAACTTTCAACATTCTTCTGAGAAATCCCATCTCTGTGGCCTCTAACCGTCTTTTCATATGTTTGTCTACTGTCCATGATTCGCTTCCATAGGTTTAGCCCCCCTATCAGGGTTATGTGAAGCCATTGGAGCAGATGGTGGATGGTGTTGTGGGAGCAGCCGACAAGTAGTGCCGGTTATGGTCCCCACACCGCGATGGCAGGCAGAGGATCTCATGTATAGAGACAATGGCTGCGATCTCCGACTAGTACAGTCACTGCTAAGAAGGAAAGGAATGGCAAACTACCTTCTTAAATTGCCTGGAATAATCATGACATATCACAACCTTCTATTTACAGCTAACGACGTTAATGGACAATAATAGCCCCCAAAAATTGACAGATTTTCACAACAAATGTGCAATTCCTAATAAGAATGCTGACTATGACAAAAAGAATATAGAGTCAGAAGTAATAATGTAAGGAAAAGGGTTGGGGTAACACCATTGCTAGATCTAGAAAAGATGAGAGTAATAAAATATTAAATTCATCCAGAAGAAAACGTATCATCATCATTATGTACCATGCCTGCTGGCGTAAGTGATCAGGTCTCTCCATAACTTTCCATCTCAACAGTTAATTATCATTTATGTTGTTGACTTTCTGCCAAGCCATTCTCTTAAGCTCTCTGGTATCTTTTCTCTTTGCTTCCCTCTGTCTCTTCATCCCTCAATTTTCCCAGTTGTCACAATGTATTCCAGCTGTTCTCTTCTCATAACAATAGCCAAAAAATGATGCTTGTTTCTTCCTAATATTGGAAATTAGCTCTCTTCTTGCTTTGCCTCTTTCAGAACATTTTAATTGCTCTTCATAGCTGTCCATGGTATTCCCAACATTCTTCTGTAAAACACATTTCTACAGCCTCCAGTGATTTTCTTATTTGTTTGTCCTATTGTCCATGATTCGTATCCATATGTGATGACTGGCTCCACATAATATTTAAGAACTCTTTTTCTTGTTTCTATTGTCAAAAATGGATTGCACAGTATCTTCCTTATTTTTTGGAAAGCTGTGCTGTAAAAGTATATCTGGAAGGAAAAGCAACGAAAGAAGTTGGTCAGCTATAGTTGTAGATATAGTTCAGAATGAAAGAAATTAGAATCAAAGCAAATGCAGCAATGACTTTCGGAAACCTTGATGAAATTTGGAAATCAAAATGATTAAGTGCAAAAACAAAGCTCATGATTTTCATATCATCCATTTTTACTTATGTGTGTGTGAGTTGGAAAACAATTGCAGAAATAGAAAACAAATTAGATGCATTTGCAAACAATTTCCTCAGAAAAATACTTTGTATACTGTGGAATGAATTCAAGACTAGTACAGAAATAAGTGAAATGACAAAGCATCCAAAAATATGATCTATAATCAAGAAAAGAAGGGTGGGCATATGTTTAGACTTGTGATGTGAAGAGACAACAAAAGAATCGGCATTTCAAAGCATGCCTTTCAAATGGGAACCAGAAGGTAAAATAAAAAGTGGCAAAACTAGGGAAACACTGAAAAGAACACAGAGGTGAAAAGCAACAACAGTGTGCATCAGATCGCCTTCCTAGGTTGAGAATCTTGTCCAGAAAAGTAGGGTCAAGGCAAAGAAATGCACAAAAATGCATCAAAATGCAAAGCTGCAGTGAAGCTATTAGGAGGTGAAATGAAAAAAAATGGTTTATAGTCCAATTTGGTTTGCTGACCTCATGTGGCATTAATGTTTCACACTGTTACACATAGTTTCCTTGTGGCTGTCCCTTCTCTATTATATATTCTCTGTTGCCCATGTATGAGCACATTATTATATGCATATGATATGCTATTCACATCTCTCTACTAGTCCACACTGCATCACTTCATCTGTCCCCTATATTTATTACTCCACTCTATGACACCTCTATCTTTCCTCCTCTCTAGTCTGTTTCTTGCGCCTTTTGCATGCACACGGATCTGTTTTTAAAAACTTCTATTGCTGCATGCTGTGTATGCACATTTTCACTCTTGTGCACCCACATGCACCCCGTGTGCACTTCCGTTCTTTCAGAAAGAAAATTCTTCTTTGATTTTACAGGGAACTTTTTATTTACATTTTATTCTCCTTTACTTTTTATTTCTCCTTCTAGTTCGATTTTTTAATTATTTATTTTAAATACACATTTGTATGTGTGTTGCATGTTTGTTCCTGTTGAAGGCCTTTGCACTGAATCATCATTCTGATTTGCGGTGTCCACTTGTTATGTGAAGCTTTAACCACACCATTTTCTTCTATATATATATATTTTTTTTTTCATTTCTCCAGAAAAGTAACAAGTGGCAACATACAATGTGAGATCTGTGCAATGTCTGACACTTAATAGCAGAGAACTTTGAGCTTATATTCTTGAATTTCTGAGATATATACCATCTTTGGCTGGAAAAGACAATGGATAGATAGGCAGTGTTGGATCATATTAAGAAACAGTTGATCAAATGGTTCGGGCATGTAACATAATCACCATCTAGCAGCATTTCTCAGAGACTTTGCATTGAGGAGACCTTTCAGGAGACAGAGAACAGAGCACGGAGCTTTGGTGGTTAAGTGGTTAGTCAGCATGCTTGCTTTCTATTCAGAAGGGTCCAGCTTAAATTCCTGGATGTGGCCATTTATTTTGGACTGATGATACTCCATGGTTCACCAATCCTCTAAAAATGGGAACCAGTCATTTTTTCTGAAAAACATAAGTGGCCTGGTGTGCAACGGACAACATCATCCAAAAACATGCCTTTAGTCAAGGAACTAGCATCATATTCATCATACACCTATTAGGCATGAAGACAACCTTTTATCTTTTCACAGAGCATTGAAGATATACTCCACTTTTATTCAATGTTGAAAGATAACAGAGGCAAAGGAAAGTAAAATATTGTCTCTATGAAAGTAGACAAACATAAATGAGACCTTAAGAGAAAAAACTGACGTAAATTTTTACATAAAATTATCTTGCAAAATGTTTTTTGTTAAATTAGAATCTGCTGTTTGATAACAGTGGAATCAATCAATTTTATTTATGTTTGCAGAATCTCTATAGAAACTGGAAATAAAGATCACCCACAAGACATTTTACTTAATACAACACTGGAAATACTTCCAGAACAAATTCCACCTATAACATCACCATTATATAAGATGAAAGTAATTAATAATGGACAAGAAATAACACCACAGCAGAAAATGGCATATGACCAGAGACTGATTAGCAATCCAAGTTTGAAAAATCTGCCAACAAATGACACATTCTTCAGTGTGGGTAACTTTACCAATGGAACTGCTTCCTTTGAAATTCCTAAAGATGCTGGAAAAATCTGGGTTTTGCGTTTGCATGTACACTCTCCATCTGAGACATGGGTTCTTATAAGAAAGGTAGGTAGGAAGTACATATGTGTGTATATTCTGTCCATGTGTGTGTTGGTGTGGACAGTAATGTTCATATTTTTGTCAAGAATCACAAAGTTTAACAAGTTTCAAGTACAAAAGTAGAGCAAAAAAAGTCAGCTTCTTCTCATTCACAACCTTTCTCCTACCATTTGAGTTGAGTTGAGGGAGATGCAAGAATGAGCAAAAATAGATTTTTTGAAGAGATAAAATAAATGAGCACAGATTTTTAGAAGAGATAATAAAAAAAACACAGATATGTATAAGAGATAAATAAAAAAATGTGTAAAAGAGTTATAGACAAACACATAACTTTAGTAAAATATATTTGGAGAAATAAATAAACAAACACAGGTTTGTAGGAAAGATAAATAAACAATCACAGACATTTTATAAGAGGTCAAAAACAAACACAGATTTGTAGAAGAAATAAATCAGAGGGGTCCAACCTAATGCCCACAAGGTTCATTTAGGTGGCCCGTGGACTTTGTCAGTGATTTTCATTAATGGAAGATAAACCAATACTATAATTTTCAAATTTTGGATTTTGGGAAAGTAAGTCAATTTTTTTTCTGCAGGTACTATATATATATAGGGAGCCGCGATAGCTCAGTGGTTAGTGAACTGGACTACCACGGACAAGGGGTAGGGTTCGATCCCAACCGACGGCTCCGGGTTCACCCAGCCTTAAATGGGTACCGGATTTTTTTCTGGGAAAGTAAAGCAGCACGGGCGTAATACTGACCACATTACCCCAAAAATCATGTGCTGGAGGTCTGTAAAATATAGGGTCACTAACACCATATTTCCCTATACGCCACTTGGCGTGACGGGGGTACTTTACTTTTTTTACTTTACTATATATATATATATATATTAGTATTATAATATATATGTGCCATTTTGGCACGCAAGGTTTCTGTTTTTGAGATTGTGGTTCTGCCCTATGTGCCGTCTTCGGCTCGAAAGGACAATAGATAGATAGATTATAATATATATAAAGGGAACCGCAATAGCTCAGTGTTTAGTGAACTGGACTACAAAGGACAAGAGGTAGGGTTTGATCCCAACTGACGGCTTCCGGGTTCACCCAGCCTTAAATGGGGACCAGATTTTTTTCTGGGAAAGTAAAGCGGCACGGGGGTAGCCGTCATCAGGTATTTTTGTCTGTATACTTTTGATGAAATTTCTCCCAAAACTATTTACATATTTGCATTGTCCTTGTTTTCCAAAACATTTTGTTATTCTATCCCAGTTAGACCATTTCAGTCCTTCTCTGCTTCTCTTGCCCATGTTCTTTTATGCTGTTGTCATGGTTTCCAGGGCATTCATCCTAAGTATATGTGAACTCTCTCCTCTTTTTTCTTTTTCTATGCTCATATGACAATTGCAATCCTTCATCATCTGCCCTAATAAGGACATAAGGCACAAATGTATTATGTTTATAACTAATAAAGACATAAGGCACAAATGTATTATGTTTATAACTAATAATGACATAAGGCACAAATGTATTATGTTTATAACTAATAAGAACATAAGGCATGAATGTATTATGTTTATAACTAATAAGGACATAGGCACAAATGTATTATGTTTATAACTAATAAGGACATAAGGCACGAATGTATTATGTTTATAACTAATAAAGACATAAGGCGTGAATGTATTATGTTTATAACTAATAAGGACATAAGGCATGAATGTATTATGTTTATAACTAATAAGGACATAAGGCACGAATGTATTATGTTTATAACTAATAAGGACATAAGGCACGAATGTATTATGTTTATAACTAATAAGGACATAAGGCACGAATGTATTATGTTTATAACTAATAAGGACATAAGGCACGAATGTATTATGTTTATAACTAATAAGGACATAAGGCATGAATGTATTATGTTTATAACTAATAAGGACATAAGGCACGAATGTATTATGTTTATAACTAATAAGGACATAAGGCACGAATGTATTATGTTTATAACTAATAAGGACATAAGGCACGAATGTATTATGTTTATAACTAATAAGGACATAAGGCATGAAAGTATTATGTTTATAACTAATAAGGACATAAGGCACGAATGTATTATGTTTATAACTAATAAGGACATAAGGCACGAATGTATATTGTTAATAACTTATGACAAGCTGTGGTAACTGAAACTTTTTGGTATTGCATTTGTGTGGACTGTCGTGACTTCAATTTTCAGTCCCTACTTGCTTGGCCAGACTAATTAAGCTGTTTCCAGGAGCACTCTTGGGAAGGGAGGGTGGGTGGGGGTGGGGAAGGAAATAAGGTTTGCATATCTCTGTTTTTCACTAATCCTGCAGTCATTGAGTCATGAGTAAGGTGACCATTCGTCCCAGATTGTCCGGGACAGTCCCGGAATTTGACATTTTTTTAACCTTTGTCCCGGATTAGCTGCCGTACCGGTTTTGTCCCGATTTTGGCATATTTTTTAGCTTTTGTCCCGGATTTGATAAAAAATAATTTGGGACACAAACGTTTACCAATTTTGCCATTTTGGTATACGGCGTACATTTCTTCAATTAAAAAAAATATTATTCCGTTGCTGTGTAGACAATTTTGTTTAATATCAAAACAGTAGAATGCGCTCCTAGTTTTAAATCTCGTATATATTCGTTGTGTTACTAACTTTCACTTTCACTTTCGCTTTCACTTTCGCAAAAAATGGCACCGAAGCGTAATTGTAGTTTTAATCAAGATTTACAAAAGGAATACCCTTTTATAAAAAAAAGTCTACATCGTCATCAGACTTCCCTGTAAGATGTAATATATGTTCATCCGGGTTTACTATTAACCATAGTGGACGTGGTGATATTAAGAGCCACATCAATAGTGATAAACATAAGAGAGCCGTCGCTACTGCTGCATCAAGCTCGTCGTTGACAAATTTTTTTCGAGCTGAACAGGTTGGTGATAAAGAAGAACAGTTAGCTGCTACAGAAGGTGCCTTTGCATATCATACAGTGATGCACAATCACACGTTTAGATCTATGGACTGCACATCAAAATTGCTTCAGGTAACTTTAGAACCAAAATTTGCTTGTGCACGTACGAAAACAGAAGCTATTATTCGGAATGTGTTCACACCCCATGCTCTAAACGAGTTGAGATGTGACCTAGAAAACGTAACATTTATCTCCATACTGACAGATGCCTCCAACCACAAAGAAATCAAGATTTTTCCTTTGCTTGTCAGATACTTTGATCGCAATAAGGGACTGAAAGTTAAAATATTAGAGTTGAAGCCATTGCCGGGTGAAACATCTGATATAGTAAGTAGTTTTCTTATTGACTGTCTAACTGAAAATGGTTTTGAACTGAAAGTAGTTGGATTATGTGCAGACAACACAAATTCTAATTTTTGGGGCGCTGAAAGAAAAGGACAGAACAATGTTTTCACAAAACTGAAAGAAAACCTTGCACATAGTTTGATAGGTGTTGGGTGTGCTTGCCATATTTTCCACAACACTGTTCGAGCAGCTGCAGACGTATTGCCTGTTGATGTTGAAATGACTATTACAAAAATTTATGTGTACTTCAAATCATACACAGTTAGAGTTGAAAGTCTCAAGGAGTTTTGTCAGTTTGTCGACACAGACTTCCAGATGATTTTAGGTTATGCACAAACTAGGTGGCTTGCGCTCTTGCCTGCTGTTGAAAGGGTTCTTTACATGTTCCTGCCTCTAAAATCATATTTTCAATCTCAAGACAGATGCCCAGTTTTTATACAGGAATTCTTTGAAAACCCACTGTCTGAGGCATGGCTTATTTTGGTTCACAGTCAGGCATCCTCTTTCCACGAAGCAGTGCAGAAAGTAGAGGGACAGATGGTCACTGTATTTGAAGTCATTGACAACATCAATAGGTTGAAAGCTATCTTGGAGTTCAAGCTGGAAGACGGCTTCTTGCCATCAAGAGTTCAGATAATCCTTAAAAAGCTGGAAATGGAAGGATTTCCACGTGATGATGTGAAAAAGTTTAACGCCAGTGTTTCTTCATTTTATGAAACAGCTTTAAGTTATTTGAAAAAATGGGCTGCAAATAATTTTCAAAACCTAGAGTCTTACAGCTGGGTAATGCTGAACAGAACACCAAATTGGGAAGATATTGAGAAGTCTTCATCATTAGTGAGTCAAACAGTGCCTTCAGTCGACTTTCCAGAAAATGAAATGTGTGACGAATATGTCTACATGAAACAGTTCGTTACTTCACAAAAAATTAGTGAGTGGAATCTTAATAAAACATTACCAGGGCAGCGTTGGGTTGAACTAGCTTCCCACTTCAGAAACAATCATGTGCCCGTTTCACATATTCTGAAGTTGGCAGAGTTCTTTTTGTGTCTACCTGGAACAAATGCTGCAACAGAACGAGTGTTTTCTCTGATGAACAGTTTGTGGACAAATGATAAAACACAACTAGGTGTTGAAACTTTAAAAGCCATGTTGATCACCAAAGTGAACTATGAGGGAACATGTGTCGAATTTTATAAGATGCTGCATACAAAGGACATTTTACAGAAAATTCACTCATCTGAAAAGTACAGCATCTCTGTTTCACCTTCAATTTAAGTGAGTATCACTGTTTTTTTTTATCTCCTGATTATCCTGATAGCATATTGTAGGTCTATATTATTAGATGTTTTAAAATGTATGTATTATTCACTTGAAAATGACAGCAAGAAAAAATGTAATTTTATTGGTGGAAAATTGAAGTAAAATTATTCCGTCCCGGAATGGGATTTCAAAAATATGGTCACCTTAATCATGAGTCATTGCAGTCACCTATGAGTCATTGATCCTTTTATCTCATTTTGGCTATCACATAGTGGCTGGTGGATATCAAAGCATTTGTTCATCTATATGAGCTGTCCACTTTCTCCTGTTTTCTTATAATTTTAATTTTTGTCCAAATACTTGTAGCTGACTCTATCTATCTAATTCATCTATTGTCCTTTCTAGCTGAAGATGGCACAAAGGCAGAAATTCTAGACTAGACGAATTTTAGACATTCAGACATTGCAGAAGACCTGCATATGTGTCTTGCCACACGGCCCTGTTCATGGTAATGAAAGAAATTTGATATATACATTCACTCACAATTAAAAAATATTGTCTTACTCTGTAATAAAAAATGTGCATTGAGTGGAGCACAAAAGAAATGGGTACATTGGGAGGGACTGGTATAGGAAATAAAATAAGAGAAAGCCAGAACAACTGAAGTTTTAAGGATGAGATGAAGTGAACAGCTCAATGTGGAAATATGTTTAGAGTGGTATATGCTCCTTATGTTCTGCAAAGTTTAACATAAAAACTAAATGCTATAATATTTTTGCTAAAATTTGTCAATAAGAAATGTTATTTATTCTTTTTATTTTTCAGATTTTACTCGAAGTATGATAACACCAACTCCAAACTTTTCCAGTTTTGCTGATATTAATTTATGAAAATCTGTTTTGATTGCTCAAAACCTTTGATATAATATTATACCACAATTTGTACAGCATTTATTTTTATGTTTTAGATTCAAATCTTTGACCTAAAACAACCAAATAGGGTTTATTATTTGTTTGTATGCCTTGAAGCTTCCAGCTATGTAAATGTTGATCTAAACATTCCAAACTGCTAATTGCGTTTATTTTTTATATTATGATTTTTACATGTAAAACCCTTACGTCCGATAACATAAAGAGATTGATTATGAATTCTGTATCTCTTGAATTATTTCTCGGTGGGAGTATATGAAATACATTGGTTCCCAAACTGCTGACACTTGCTGCTCCTTTTACAAGCTGATCATATAGTGGCTGTGTCCCAATGACAGTTACCATCATTTAACTCGAGTAAACTCTGATTCTTGTATTTATTTTTGTTGTGCAGAATGTAACAAATATAAAGCAATATCACTACACAGAGTATGGAAAAGCTTGTGCACATTGTCACTTTGTATTAATTAATATTAATTTACTGGGTTTCCTGATAGGATATATAAGATGATAAGTGATAGCAAACTTAACACTATCCTATAGAAACCTCTTTATGCACTAACAAATATTAAGCCTATGTGGATGTTGTAGTAGGAAACTCTTTATACAGAGCTTCACAGCAGGAGGCAATCTGATCATCAGAAGAATACCCCCGTCGAGCAAGTGTTTCAGTCCTTTAGCTTCTTGACACTCTAGGGGAGGTGGGACCGCCTTGGATCATGACTCCTAGGCATCGACCTCCTGCTGCATTGCCTCTAAGGCTTACACAGTATGTTCGGCACACAAAACTACACTTAATACACAAAACATTTGAAAATAGTTTAACTAAACTAACCTAAGGCTTACACGATATGTTCAGCACAAAATAACTACCACTTAATGCATAAAACACTCGAAAATAGTTGTCATTTAATGATCTCTAATCATTAAGTTGAATTTGCCAAAGCACCCCTGGGAGCCGCAGTGCACATTTTGGGAACAAATAATAATACATAAATATTATTATATGGGGAACTTCCGAGGCGATAATAGGGAATAATAGAACAAAGAAGTATGTGTTAGCACTCGGAAAAATTGACAGACAAACAACAATAGAAAAAAACGAAGAACAATATATGGTCCGAAGTGGGATCGAACCCGTACTCAGTGGCACCGCGCCTTGCCACGAGAAGCCGAACGCTTGGCACACTACCACGCAGCCAACTAAAAAATTGGCTATTGCAGTAGTGTCTTACACGATGACGTTCTCAATGACTATAGCATAGGGTAACGATCACAGACCGGAAATAAATTGTATATTTGTACTTTCCTATTAATGCAAGTATCTCCCAGTAGGGCTGAATACTTGTGTTGTAGACAAACATTTATCGGACGAAACAGCACGAATAGTAGTTCCCAGTGTTTATATACTGGGTACAAATAATAATACATAAATATTATTATATGGGGAACTTCCGAGGCGATAATAGGGAATAATAGAACAAAGAAGTATGTGTTAGCACTCGGAAAAATTGACAGACAAACAACAATAGAAAAAAACGAAGAACAATATATGGTCCGAAGTGGGATCGAACCCGTACTCAGTGGCACCGCGCCTTGCCACGAGAAGCCGAACGCTTGGCACACTACCACGCAGCCAACTAAAAAATTGGCTATTGCAGTAGTGTCTTACACGATGACGTTCTCAATGACTATAGCATAGGGTAACGATCACAGACCGGAAATAAATTGTATATTTGTACTTTCCTATTAATGCAAGTATCTCCCAGTAGGGCTGAATACTTGTGTTGTAGACAAACATTTATCGGACGAAACAGCACGAATAGTAGTTCCCAGTGTTTATATACTGGGTACAAATAATAATACATAAATATTATTATATGGGGAACTTCCGAGGCGATAATAGGGAATAATAGAACAAAGAAGTATGTGTTAGCACTCGGAAAAATTGACAGACAAACAACAATAGAAAAAAACGAAGAACAATATATGGTCCGAAGTGGGATCGAACCCGTACTCAGTGGCACCGCGCCTTGCCACGAGAAGCCGAACGCTTGGCACACTACCACGCAGCCAACTAAAAAATTGGCTATTGCAGTAGTGTCTTACACGATGACGTTCTCAATGACTATAGCATAGGGTAACGATCACAGACCGGAAATAAATTGTATATTTGTACTTTCCTATTAATGCAAGTATCTCCCAGTAGGGCTGAATACTTGTGTTGTAGACAAACATTTATCGGACGAAACAGCACGAATAGTAGTTCCCAGTGTTTATATACTGGGTACAAATAATAATACATAAATATTATTATATGGGGAACTTCCGAGGCGATAATAGGGAATAATAGAACAAAGAAGTATGTGTTAGCACTCGGAAAAATTGACAGACAAACAACAATAGAAAAAAACGAAGAACAATATATGGTCCGAAGTGGGATCGAACCCGTACTCAGTGGCACCGCGCCTTGCCACGAGAAGCCGAACGCTTGGCACACTACCACACACTAATTAATAGGAAAGTACAAATATACAATTTATTTCCGGTCTGTGATCGTTACCCTATGCTATAGTCATTGAGAACGTCATCGTGTAAGACACTACTGCAATAGCCAATTTTTTAGTTGGCTGCGTGGTAGTGTGCCAAGCGTTCGGCTTCTCGTGGCAAGGCGCGGTGCCACTGAGTACGGGTTCGATCCCACTTCGGACCATATATTGTTCTTCGTTTTTTTCTATTGTTGTTTGTCTGTCAATTTTTCCGAGTGCTAACACATACTTCTTTGTTCTATTATTCCCTATTATCGCCTCGGAAGTTCCCCATATAATAATATTTATGTATTATTATTTGTACCCAGTATATAAACACTAGTGAACTGGACTACTACGGACAAGGGGTAGGGTTCGATCCCAACCGACGGCTCCGGGTTCACCCAGCCTTAAATGGGTACCGGATTTTTTCTGGGAAAGTAAAGAAGCACGGGCGTAATACCGACCACATTACCCCAAAAATCATGTGCTGAAGGTCTGTAAAATATAGGGTCACTAACACCATATTTCCCTATACGCCACTTGGCGTGACGGGGGGTACTTTACTTTACTTTTATATAAACACTGGGAACTACTATTCGTGCTGTTTCGTCCGATAAATGTTTGTCTACAACACAAGTATTCAGCCCTACTGGGAGATACTTGCATTAATAGGAAAGTACAAATATACAATTTATTTCCGGTCTGTGATCGTTACCCTATGCTATAGTCATTGAGAACGTCATCGTGTAAGACACTACTGCAATAGCCAATTTTTTAGTTGGCTGCGTGGTAGTGTGCCAAGCGTTCGGCTTCTCGTGGCAAGGCGCGGTGCCACTGAGTACGGGTTCGATCCCACTTCGGACCATATATTGTTCTTCGTTTTTTTCTATTGTTGTTTGTCTGTCAATTTTTCCGAGTGCTAACACATACTTCTTTGTTCTATTATTCCACATTTTGGGAACCAGTGTGAAGATGTATAAGTCTGTAGCTTTACACAAGAAAAATAATTCTAGTCAAGATTGTTACAAATTATAATAACACTATCTATCTATCTATCTATTGACCTTTCGAGCCGTAACCGGCCCATAGGGCGTAGACCAAGATACACCTTCTCCTATATGAATTTTTGTTCTAGCAGTTTTCTTTTAGAGATATTTTATCAAATCTCGCCATCTGTCTCTGTTCTGTGCAAGCAGTTCTATCTCATTGAGGGAGCCGATTCCTGCTGCTCTTGCCTCTCTCATCAATGTTCTTCTCAGTGTCTCCCTGGGTCTTCCTCTTTTTCTTTTACCTGTTGTTTCCCATATGAGGGCTTGCTTTGCTATTCGATTATTATCTCTTCTCATCACATGTCCAACGTATGACCATCGTCTTTTCTTTATTACTGAAGATATTAGTGGTTGATTGGCGATTTCTCTAATTTCCTCGTTTGTTTTGAATTCGTTCCATTCTATACCAAGTATTTTCCTTAGACATTTATTTTCGAATGCGTTCAACTTTGTTTCTATATCTCTTGTTGTTTTCCAGCTTTCACACGCATACGTAAGGGTTGATAGTACATTTGATTTGAATAGCCTAAGTTTTGTGTTTGTGCTAATGAGTTTTGATTTCCACAACTTTTCAAGGCTTCTGAAAGACATTGCTGCTTTAGCCAGTCTGATTCTAATTTCTTTGCTCGTATCCCCTTCTCGATCAATGTGACTTCCAAGATAGATGAAGTGATCGATCTCTTCTACTGGTTTGTTTTCCATGTATATTTTGTCACTTGTTGGAATTAAACTTTTCATGACTTTAGTCTTTTCATGATTGACTTCAAGCCCAATTTTGCTGGCTATTGATGATAGTTCATTTGTGTTTTCCTGCATCGTTTTTATCTGATTGCTGATGAGAACTATGTCATCAGCAAAGTCCAGGTCCTCCAAATGGTCTCCTTGTATCCATTCGATGCCTTTATTACCAGTGCAGCATTTCTTCATTATGAAGTCCATAACAATTCCAAATAACAAGGGCGATAAAATACATCCTTGTTTAACCCCAGTTTCAGCCATAACACTAATAACAGAATAATCAACATCATCATGTAACAGTTGTAAAGGACTGTGTCACTATTTAGCAAAGTTGTTTCTAAATATATTAATGAGAATGGTGTTCCTCATGTAAATAGTCATGATTGTGTTAACAACTAACCAAAATTTAAACTCTTCTTGTCCTTTCTACTTCAACATTGGCATATACGTCTAAATCAAATTTAAATAAGACTAGACAATTTATATCTTTGCTGCATTTGTTCAAGAATGACACCAAAGATTGTTGTTATAATTTTTTTCTGACCATCTATGCTGTACATTTCTGTAACATGTTTCCCAGTCATTTAACAGCATCAAAATTGATGTCATGAGACATTTCTCAAGTGGCCATTAATATCTATACAGTTTGTGAATATTACAATCTTGTCTACCAAGTTGGTAATAAACATACACATGGATGTGAATCATGGACAATACACATGAAAATCACTGGAGGTTGTAGAAATGTGGCTTTACAGAGGAATGTTGAGAATACCATGGACTGCGAAGAGGAAGAATAAAAATGCTCTGAAAGAGACCATCATTTTTTGAGCATGTAATGAGAAAGGCACAATTGGATTATATTGTGACAACTGGGAAAATTGAGGGAGGAAGAAATAGTGGGAAGCAATGATAAAACTTCCTGTGTGTTACCGGGGTCTCATAATGAGTAAAGAATAGTGACACTGTGACCTTCCAAGCATGTCGTAAGAGGCGACTAAGGAGGTTGATCGATGGTTTGACAAGCTGTCGTTGTAAAAAGTATTGTTATGGAAATAGAGCCATATATTTTAGAGCAGTGATCTCTGCAATATGTGCCATTTTGGCATGCAAGGTTTTTGTTTGTGAGATTCTGGTTCTGCCCTATGTGCCGTCTTCGGTTCGAAAGGACAATAGATAGAATGATAAAACATACCAGTCAGCTTAAGAGAATGGCTTGGCAGAAGGTCAACAACAGAAGTGATAAAATAACTGTCGAGATCAAGAGTTGTGGAGAGACATGATCGCCTATGCCAGTTGGCATGGCACTTGATGATGAACAGACATTCATTTTATGCTTAAAACTCAAGAGAGAACCTAATAAAATAGACACCCAACACAACATAGAGACACCCAACACAACATAGACACCCAACACAACATAGAGACACCCAACACAACATAGACACCCAATACAACATAGAGACACCCAACACAGCATAGAAATCAACATTACAGAAGTAATGAACATGAACATTGCAGAATAAAAATAGACAGAACATCATCATAACAAAAGGCAAAAGACAATTAAGACAATAAACAAATTCATTTATCTTGGAAATCTAGTGACATCAGACAATACACAACTTAAGATGCAGCAAAGTTTGCCAAATATTGGAACAAAGGTAACCACCACTGTCCAACAAAAAAAAACTCCAGAAGCAAAACTAGCAATCAACATAACAATCATGATTACAATCATCATTCAGACATTGTGCTACCAATTCCACATCAGGACTGAAGAACAATCAAACAAATAACTACAACCAAATGTAGATGTGACTCGGGCAGATGGTGCTCGTAAACCTGGGAGGGCAGACCATCTAAGGGCAGAATCCCACTACAGAAAAGATCATCTGCTGCCATGCAGGAAGATTGGGGACAATCAACGGCTAAGGAATGCAAACCTGAATAAAATGCTGGCTGAAATCGGATGCACGGGGCCACTGGCGCAGAACACAGTGCAACATTTTAACGGGTGTTCAATCAGAGTGGATCTGGCAGACTCTAATTGTGATGTTCTGTCTGTGGGGACGATCAACACACTTAACCTGACAGCTGACTTCATGTGACAGTCTGGAATCCTACTCTGATTCAGTCCTGATCGCAGAGAGAGAGAGAGAAAAGTAGATGTGTTTAGGTTCATGACAGAAAACAGTCTGGGAGATAAAATAAAAAGCGATGAATTAAGAAAAACGCTGTGAATAATGTCAACATTTGAATACATAAGGAAAGATAAAATGGACGTGGCCACGTGATAATAAGAAAGAACAAAATATGACACAAATCACCAACAAACACTGACAGGATCCAAGGGCCGACCGACACAAAAATATGGATTGATTGTTCATAAAAAAAAAAAAACATACAGAAGAAACTAACATAAAAGCAAAGGGCCACACTTTTTCACTTTACAGGTGTTGAAAGGCAAATAAAGAATAAAATAAGACTCCGGAATCCTATATATCATGTTCTCTTGTTTCAATGCTTCACAAGCAAATTTCTCTCTTTATAAATTACAAATTTCATTGCCAGTAGTAAAAAAGAAATTCAAGTGTTCTTGTGTGTGATTTTGAACGGATTTATTTGTGCTTTTTTTGTGTGAACAAACAACACAAGAAGAAATAGAATACAAAATAAAACCATAAGAAAAATGGTAGGAATAAAACCCTGCCAAGAATATATAGAGCAACAGCAACTTAAATGGTTGGGCCACTTGGGCAGAATGAATCCTGAACAATCACCATCAAGGGCGTTCTTCTTGAGAATGCATGGAAAAATACCAAGAGGAAGACCTAGAAGAAGATGGATAGATGCAGTGACAGAGACATGTAACAACAAAGGAAAATTACTAATTCAGACAGTTCGAGCAGCTCAAGAACGACAAATGATATAAACCAGACACCTTTTAGGTATCAGTGAAAAGAGAAAAGTAGAAGATAAATTACAAGGGACATATTGTAACTAGCACTTGTAGTTTTCTTCTTTCCTGTACCAATATGTCAACAGCTTTATTTCAATAAATTTTTCACTGGGATGGGATACATTATATCAATGGATGACAGAATTAAGATCTGGAGAGCACGAGCACACCTGAAGATTAGTACAGATACAGAGCATCCATTGCACCACGTGCTCAACACAGGGAAAGGTGCCAGGCTAAAAAGAGGCAAATCATGGGTGGGCCGAGCAGAAAATGTCATCAAACAGGTCTGTGGGTTTACCAATATCAGCGTTGGTGAGGAGTGGATACCGGTGCCTACGTCATTCAAGGGGACTTTCTCGTGTATTGTCACACTCGACAGGAAAAGTAGGGAACAGAACCAGCACGCTGGGCAGGCAGATTAGTCAAAGAAGACAGTGGTGCATACGTCATGACCACGAGTAGCATGACAATAGAGGTGATGGCAGTGACCAAGGCATTCAAATGGTTAGAGTCACAAGACTACATCCACGCATATATACTGAGTGATTCGATGAGCATGATAAAAAAAAAAGTGGAGGCAGGCTCTGTACGCACGCAATGGGTAGAGTCATTGCACAAGTCCAAAATACGTAAGGTCACCTTTGTCTATGTCCCTGGACATGCGGGAGTACGGGGAAATGAAAAAGCGGACAGGCTGGCTAGCTGCGCTGTCGTTGAGGACGGGCAACCAATGGATCGGGCGGACATCATCAATGCCCTCCGAGATGTGGGAAGAGCACATGACTTCGACAAACACAGATCCACGTCACTTCTTCGGATGTTGGAAATGGGAGTTAAGATGGGCACCGTCGGAAATGAGAAAATTAGTGGCCGTGTAAGAAGACTTATCTACCAACACAGAACTGGAGTCGTCAGTCGCTGGACACTGCGTGACTTGCTGAGGAGGGGATCTGAGCACCTATGGACATGTTCGGAGTGCAATGATGATGACCCACAAATAACTCAGTAACATATCAGTATAGGATGTTTTGTATCGTGTGCATCACTTAACAGATTTAGTCTTTTTCTTGCATCATTGAATCATGCATTTATGTTGTTATTGAGAGCTACCATAATAACAACTTCTACTTGGACAAGACTATTTTTGTCTTTAATTATATTTCTGTAACATTTTGTTTGTGTAGAAATGTTGTTATTGTTTCAAGAGCATCTTTCTGTGTTATAAAATTGTACAGATAATATGTTATCACCATTGATATTTCTCTTGGGCAATAAATTCATTAAAAACTTAACACTGATATTAAAGTAGCTAATCTGTAAGCAAGTAGACAACAACTATCAGTTTCTCTTTCTGTCCTTTCTCTTTCTGTCTTTCTTTCTCTCTCTCTATCTTTCTTTCTCTCTTTGTGTTTTTCTATCTTTCTCTGTCCTCTGTGTCTTCTCTGTCTCTCTTTGTGTCTTTCTTTCTCTTCTCTGTCCTCTGTGCCTCAATACGGTTAGAGCCAATCTTCTCAAGGCAAAGCTCGCGGGCACTATTGCGGCACCTCCTCTCATGTTTTCTTGGTGCCCGTGAAGTTCCAGCCTTATTCCAACGAAAAGGCTTGTTGCTAGAGCTACTGAGTTAAGGGCTCTGTGTGTGTGAACTGACATAAGTGGCGGCTTGGACTCAGTGTTTCAACAATTTCTGAAAGAGACTTGAGTCCGCTATACATATTTCTTGATGGCCAGTTGTGCGAATCAACGTTTTCAACAATGCACGTTATCAAGTCCGGAAACAGATCCCTCTTGTTATACCTGATTCACTAGATAAATGCATAAGACATCCCCAACTTTGAAAATCTACTAGAAAAAAATTCAATTCCAAAAAAAAATAACATAAGTACAGTGCAGTGTTAAGGTACATTATATTTATTTTTCTTAGAAAATTAACACATAATAACCACGCGATGAGCAAAAGGCTGTGATATATTTAAGGGAGACAAATAATAATAAATAAATATTATTAAATAGGGAAACTTCCGAGGCGATAATAGGGAATCATAGAAGGAAAAGGTACGTGTTAGCACTCTGAAAAAAATGACAAATAAACAACAACAGAAAAAAACAAAGTACAATATATGGTCCGAAACAGGATCGAACCCGTACTCCATGGCACTGCGCCTTGCCACGAGAAGCCGAACGCTTGGTACACTGCCACTCAGCTAATTAAAAAATTAGCTATTGTGGGCAGTCTTACACGAAGGCGTTCCCATGACTATAGCATAGGGTTACGATCACAGATCGGAAATAAATTGTATTTCTGTACTTTCCTATAGGAAAGTACAGAAATACAATTTATTTCCGATTTAATAGGAAAGTACAGAAATACAATTCATTTCCGATTTAATAGGAAAATACAGAAATACAATTTATTTCCGATTTAATAGGAAAGTACAGAAATACAATTTATTTCCGATTTAATAGGAAAGTACAGAAATACAATTTATTTCCGATTTAATAGGAAAGTACAGAAATACTATTTATTTCCGATTTAATAGGAAAGTACAGAAATACAATTTATTTCCGATTTAATAGGAAAGTACAGAAATACAATTTATTTCCGATTTAATAGGAAAGTAAGAAATACAATTTATTTCCGATCTGTGATCGTAACCCTATGCTATAGTCATGGGAAAGCCTTCGTGTAAGACACTGCTCACAATAGCTAATTTTTTTAATTAGCTGAGTGGCAGTGTACCAAGTGTTCGGCTTCTCGTGGCAAGGCGCAGTATCATGGAGTACGGGTTCGATCCTGCTTCGCACAATATGTTGTACTTTGTTTTTTTTCTGTTGTTGTTTATTTGTCATTTTTTCCGAGTGCTAACACATACCTTTTCCTTCTATTATTCCATGTGATATATTTAATTGAGTGGCCTTTGTTAATAAATGTGGATACTGGTACCAGTAGTTCATTGGAAAATTTCCAGTGCGCCCTCGGGAACAAAAAATGTTGAGAATCCTTAGGTTAAAGAAAATGAAGTACTCTAAAACATAGCTGCTCTGTGGTTTCCTAAACTACAACTTTGGAGGTCTTTCTTTCCCTCTTTTGCCGCAGCATCTGTTTATTAGAGCTTACTGTAAGGTATGCAAATAATTGTTGTGATGTGGTAAAGCTGGTGAGCAGGGAAAGAGTTGGGTACAGTGAATTGTGACAGCTTTCGTAAGTAAACAATACAACACTATGATGCTTTGGCCTACATACAACCTTCTTTGGAAAACAACAACAACAACAAACACGGACGGACTCACAAGAGAAATATAATAGAATCTAACTACTTTATAGGAAGTGACTGAAACTAGTGAAAATGAGATAGAAAATATTAGGAAAAACATAGCTACTTGTGGATCCAATGTCTTCGCTCTGTGAACCCATGACAGAGATTGAGCACCAGTCAAGAGAGAAGAGAAAGGGCAGGGTCGTCATCATCATCATGTGCCATACCGGTTGGCGTAGGTGATCATGTACCTCCACAATCTTCTATCTTCAGTGCATCGTATCAGTTCTGTTGTTGACTGTTTTCCATGCCATGACACCAAGCTATCCGGTATTTTCTCTCTTTGTCGCCCGCGATCTCTCTTTCCTTTTATTTTGCCAGTTGTAACCAAGTATTCCAACTTTCCTCTTCTCATGATGTGTCCGAAAAATGTTGATTGCTTCTTTCTGATGTTTTTTAAGAACTCCCTTTTTGTGTTGGCCTCTTTGAGAACTTCCTCATTGGTCTTTTTAGCTGTCCAGGGAACTTTCGACATTCTTCTGAGAAATCCCATCTCTGTGGCCTCTAATCGTCTTTTCATTTGTTTGTCTACTGTCCATGATTCGCTTCCATAGGTCAGAATTGGTTCTATATAGCACCGATAAACTCTCTTTCTCATTTTTATTGACATAGATTTGTTGTATAAGATATTTTTCATTTTCTTAAATGCTATTTTGGTCTGAGCTATTCTACTTTTTATTTCTGTGGTGCATCTCCCATCTGATGTTATTATTGTGCCCAAGGATTTGAAACGCTGCACTTGTTTCAGATTGGCCTCGTTTATATTTATGCTGCATGATGGTGATGATTGTTTCTTCGATATAACCATTACTTCTGTTTTCTTACTATTCACACTGAGACCTTTCTTGTTGCTCTCTTCCACTATTATGACCATCATTTCTTGTAGTTCGTTCTCTGTCTCTGCTATTAAGACTGTGTCATCTGCATATCGCAAATTATTTATGTTGACTTCAATTCCTTTTTTGTCTACTATTGATCTCATAATATATTCGCTGTAAAGTGAAAACAAATCCGGTGACAGAACACAGCCTTGTCTGACTCCTTGTTTTATATATTGGAATTGTCCTGTTTGGTTGTTAATTCGTATAGCTGCTGTTTGTTGCAGTACATGTTTTTTTATGATTCGCAGATCCTTGCCATCAATGTTTAATTTCTCCAGCATATGGATTATTTCCACATGCTTTACTTTGTCAAATGCTTTCGTGTAGTCTGTAAAGCACATATATAGATCTTTCTTTACCTCTATCATCATCATCATCATGTGCCATACCGGAACAAAATAAAACCAGAAATAAGTGAGGAACAATGTGGATTTGTGGAAGGAAAGGGCACCAATAATGCAATATACATCTTAAGAACATTGATAGAAAGATCTGTAGAGGTAAAGAAAGATCTATATATGTGCTTTATAGAATGACTTATAACTAGTAATTTCTACTTCCCGTGTTGTGCCGTCACCAAAATGGCGAAGCAGGCGTGTTCTGTCAAGGGCGCGAGCTGGGCAGAAATAAAACGAGACAAATTATTGTTCATGCAACATGTTTCTTCTCTCCACGCAGCCGATCGATCCAAAGGTCTAGCAGGGCAAGAACAGTTTGATGCAAACAGTGTTGCAGAAGTTGCCAGAGCAATGTTGAAATCAACACAGAACTGCCTTAAGGACTCCCGGATTTTTCCTCAGGGTTTACACCCGAAGACTATTCTGTGAATGGGTAGACTTGCTAGACAGCGGGGGTTTATAATCGGATTTGACCTCCTAGATGATTTGCCATTTTTGGGCTAATGGGTCGCATTTACCCGGGGAGGGGTTATGGTGCCTCCGACTCGCCGATGATTACTTCATAGGACATATGGAGCATGTTTCAGAATTAGCTACCCCACGTTATTAATTTATCCAGCCCTCTGTAATCTTGTCTAGTTGGTTCTTTATTGCTTTTAGTTGAATGGTTTTATTGAATAAACTTTGAATAGAGAACTTGTTAGAGTCGACCTCAAACCTGAGAGATTAGTCCTAGTCATACAAGTCCCTTCTCATCTCTTCGACCTAGACATTCGAATATGGCTTCAGGTGTACAATCACATTACCACATATTTATTTATCTATTATTGACAGTTCGATGGTTACAAGTTACATAACGCATTTCATGAATATTCTGATAATACGTTCATTCTAGGTTACTGTTAATATAAATATTACTTGGCGGTGTGGATGACTGCTGAATCACACACTCCAAGAATTATTTAACACAATGGGTTATACTTTAGGCTATCTATACACAAGTCCCGTTTGAGCTCACTAGATAAGTTAATTTATTCGCTTGATCTAATATAGATCTTGTTCGAACGTCTTGTCTAGATAAATTAGTTACTATAAAATAGTCTCTCTCTCCACGAGAGTGAGTGAGTGAGGCTCTCGGCATATATGCTCGGCTTATCTGTCTATCTCTCAGCTTATATGCTCGGCTTATTTGTCTATCTTTCAGCTTATATGCTCGGCTTATCTGTCTATCTCTCAGCTTATATGCTCGGCTTATCTGTCTATCTCTCAGCTTATATGCTCGGCTTATTTGTCTATCTTTCAGCTTATATGCTCGGCTTATCTGTCTATCTCTCAGCTTATATGCTCGGCTTATTTGTCTATCTTTCAGCTTATATGCTCGGCTTATCTGTCTATCTCTCAGCTTATATGCTCGGCTTATTTGTCTGTCTCTCAGCTTATATGCTCGGCTTATTTGTCTATCTCTCAGCTTATATGCTCGGCTTATCTGTCTATCTCTCAGCTTATATGCTCGGCTTATTTGTCTATCTTTCAGCTTATATGCTCGGCTTATCTGTCTATCTCTCAGT
This sequence comes from Megaustenia siamemsis, assembly GCA_032433765.1. Classification (NCBI taxonomy): domain Eukaryota; kingdom Metazoa; phylum Mollusca; class Gastropoda; order Stylommatophora; family Ariophantidae; genus Megaustenia; species Megaustenia siamemsis. The sequence continues at coordinate 60,348,199 of JAVIAB010000001.1, forward strand.
TGATATGCCCGTGTCTCCCTCTGTGTGAGTGTTATCCTTTTGGTGTATATCCAGTGGCAGTCTTTTGGTGTCTACCCAATGGCAGTCTTTTGGTGTCTATCATTGTCTGTCTCGTAGTGCCTTTCCTGCGCTCCCCGTTAGTCTGTAAGACTCCCTTATATATGCTGACCACTTCCAGCCTCTGCCATTGTCTATCAACGCAATTATTAAAGATCTTTAATGCGTTCTGTCCATCGTTCTCTCATACTTTGTTGTTCAATCAACAATTCTCTTCCTTTGATCTTAAACATCCAGTTTTTGATTGCGTTTTTCTTCATGTTAATTCTTCAGTTTGTTTGTATATATCTTTGGCATCTCGTGTTTGTTGCATTTCAATCATTGGCATCTCTGTTTTAGCCATGCTTCGTTGCATTTAATTAAATTTCTTGATTTAATCTCTTATACTCATCATCGACGGAAAAAAAAAACATGAGTACTTCCGAAGTCGGAGTTATCTGTCTGTGTGGCGAGGGACCCCTGTGCACACGGCTGTAGGGAAAAATGGATTAACACGCAAAATTCAGTTCCTAATCTCTAGGGACTTCGTCAGAGTTGAAAGCTGGCGAACGCAACAACAGCAACAACAACAACAACAACATACCCATCTTTGTTATCCTTATTTCTTCTTATTGTATCCATTAGTTGTAAAATGTAATCTGTCATCTTCTTGAATTTGTCCTCACTGGTGGTATGAACTCTTTGATGTTTGTTGCATTAATTCTTTCTATCTTCTCTATAGCATTGTACCTGTTCTGTATTGTGATGCTATATTTGTCTTGTAACCTCTTGTCTAATTTGAGTAGATCTAAATTTAACTTGATATTAACTGAGGCTCATTTTGCTGTTTATAATTTTTATACTAAGCTTTCCGACAATGATCACCTTTGACATCTGCCCCTGGTCTAGTTTTCACACATACCAGACATAAACATAGAGACCATTATTGCCAAGTAATGAATAAGCGCATTTTAGTTCAGCACAAGCGTGTATTCAGTTAGATATCATCATCATCATCATCATCATCGAGTGCCGTCTCCGCAACAAAGGTTGGCTACCATGGAGCGCCATTCTGTTCTGTCTCTTGATTTGATGGTGCAGGTTGTCATATGCTGATTTGTCCATCTTTTGATGTTACTCGTCCATGTTAGTCTTGGTCTGCCTCTGCTTCTTTTACCTTGTATTTTCCCTTCCAATATTACTTTTAGTAGGCTGTTGTGTCTTTTAACATGGCCCAAAAATCGCATTTGTCTTGTTTTAATTGTGCTTAGTAGTTCTCTTTTCATTTTTAGTTGTTTCAAAACTTCCTCATTTGTTTTCTTTTCTTTCCATCCAATTCTATCTATACTTCTATATATCCACATTTCAAAGGCTTCAATTTTCTGTTCTGTTTTCTGGTCTAATGTCCCTGTTTCTGCACCGTACAGGAATATTGAGAAGATGTAATATTTTGCTATTCTTAGTTTTAGCCCTGGTGTTATTTGTTTTGATGTTAGTATGTTCTTCATGACACTAAAATTACTTTTTGTCATTCCTATTGTTTTGTTTATTTCAGTTGTACATTTTCCATCACTGGTTATAGTATGTCCCAGGTAGTTGTAGTTCTGAAATGTCTCCAGGTCTATTCCTTCAATTTTGATATCCACTTGTGGGTTTTGAGTATTTTCTTTGTTTATGATCATAGTTTTAGTCTTTTTGATATTTATATCTAGTCCATATTTTTTGCGTATCATGTTTATTTCATTAAGTAATTGTAGATCTTTAGGATTTTCTGCTAGTATTCAGTTAGATAACTCGTCTTTTTTTGCAGAATGTTATAATTTCTGTGATTGTGTCCCTTTTGGAAAGAAGTTAAAAATTAGCATATCAGATGTACCTTTCAGTACAACAGAAAAGATAAGAAATATCTATAATTGAATACTTTTTGCAGTGTCAACAACAGCCTGCAGTGTCATGCCCTTCTGTCCTAGGACATATTTTTTTTTTTCTAATACTGGGAAGTATGTGAGTGTCTGAACATTCCGTTCCGGAGTTAGAAGAACTGTCACATTGTTGGAGGACGCAAGCTAACAACTATGCTCTGCTCAAAGATATCAAAACCAAGGCAGGATTCATTGTGTTCATTCCCAACTCCAATTATCTACTGATTGACCCGAACTTCTTTAAGGCTCCTGGCTTACGACGTTAGATTTAAGGCTCCTGGTTTACAACGTTAGATTTAAGGCTCCTGGCTTACGACGTTAGATTTAAGGCTCCTGGCTTACGACCTTAGATTTAAGGCTCCTGGTTTACAACGTTAGATTTAAGGCTCCTGGCTTACGACGTTAGATTTAAGGCTCTAGGCTTACGACGTTAGATTTAAGGCTCCTGGCTTACGACGTTAGATTTAAGGCTCCTGGTTTACAACGTTAGATTTAAGGCTCCTGGCTTACGACGTTAGATTTAAGGCTCCTGGCTTACGACCTTAGATTTAAGGCTCCTGGCTTACGACGTTGGATTTAAGGCTCTAGGCTTACGACGTTAGATTTAAGGCTCCTGGCTTACAACGTTAGATTTAAGGCTCCTGGCTTACAACGTTAGATTTAAGGCTCCTGGCTTACGACCTTAGATTTAAGGCTCCTGGCTTACGACGTTAGATTTAAGGCTATAGGCTTACGACGTTAGATTTAAGGCTCCTGGCTTACGACGTTAGATTTAAGGCTCCTGGCTTACAACGTTAGATTTAAGGCTCCTGGCTTACGACGTTAGATTTAAGGCTCCTGGCTTACGACCTTAGATTTAAGGCTCCTGGCTTACGACGTTAGATTTAAGGCTCTAGGCTTACGACGTTAGATTTAAGGCTCCTGGCTTACAACGTTAGATTTAAGGCTCTAGGCTTACGACGTTAGATTTAAGACTCTAGGCTTACGACGTTAGATTTAAGGCTCTAGGCTTACGACGTTAGATTTAAGGCTCCTGGCTTACAACGTTAGATTTAAGGCTCTAGGCTTACGACGTTAGATTTAAGGCTCCTGGCTTACAACGTTAGATTTAAGGCTCTCGGCTTACGACGTTAGATTTAAGGCTCCTGGCTTACGACGTTAGATTTAAGGCTCCTGGCTTACAACGTTAGATTTAAGGCTCTAGGCTTACGACGTTAGATTTAAGGCTCCTGGCTTACGACGTTAGATTTAAGGCTCTAGGCTTACGACGTTAGATTTAAGGCTCTAGGCTTACGACGTTAGATTTAAGGCTCTAGGCTTACGACGTTAGATTTAAGGCTCTAGGCTTACGGCGTTAGATTTAAGGCTCCTGGCTTACAACGTTAGATTTAAGGCTCCTGGCTTACAACGTTAGATTTAAGGCTCCTGGCTTACGACGTTAGATTTAAGGCTCCTGGTTTACAACGTTAGATTTAAGGCTCCTGGCTTACGACGTTAGATTTAGGGCTCCTGGCTTACGACGTTAGATTTAAGGCTCCTGGCTTACGACGTTAGATTTGAGGCTCCTGGCTTACGACGTTAGGTTTAAGGCTTTAGGCTTACGACGTTAGATTTAAGGCGAAAGGAACTCTATATCTCAGCGATTAGTGAATTCAGCTACTAACGGCAAGAGGTTGAGTGAGTATCTGTGGTCATTGCGGAGATAAACGGTGTCATCTGGGTAAATACCGATAAGGAAGAGGCAGTCATCTATACGGACGGATGTCTAATGCGACACAAAGGGAGTGCATGGGCATTTACAGCACGCTCGGCAGGTAGAATAGTTAAAGACATTGTACGAGTCATTGTACAAGTCAAAAATACGTAGAGTCAATCACCTTTCTCTACGTCCCTGGTCATGCGGAAGTACGGGGAAATGAAAGAGCGGACAGGTTGGCTAGGTATGCTGTCGTTGAAGACCAAATGATCGGGCGGATATCATTAATGCCCTCCAAGATGTTGGAAGGGCACAGGACTTCGACAACCATGAGTCCACGTCACTCCTTCGGATGAAAGAGATGGGAGTTAAGATTTGCACAGCCAGAAGCGAGAAAATTAGTGGGCGTTTAATAGGACTTCTTAACCAGTACAGAACTGGAGTCATCAGTCGTTGCACACTGTGGGACTTGCTGAGGAGGGGATCTGAGCACCTCTGGACATGTTCGGAGTGCAATGATGATGACCCGCAAATAATTCAAAAACTCGAATTTGATATGTCATGAGAGAGCTGCCAGAACTACTCATGACATTGAACAGTTTCCATCGAATCCCAGTTTTCTGTGCAGAGTTTTCCGATAGTTTGGAAAATACCGTTTCTTTTTTATTTTCTTCTTCTCATTATTAATCTTATTATTACTATTAGTAAAATTAACATTATTATTTTTATTATTATGACTTTTTGTGGGGAAGTGTGGAGCAAGTGGATGGAGGATGACGCTACTGAGTTGACACTAAATGTCAAGTTCAAGGTTATCCGTTTCAAACACTATGCGAAGTAAAACTATCAGATTTCTACACGGCGACTCTTGCTCGTAAACAAGAGACAAACTCCTAAAATTTTTCAGAGACTAATGGTAAAGGGGAGCCGCGATAGCTCAGTGGTTAGTGAACTGGACTACAAAGGACAAGGGGTAGGGTTCGATCCCAACCGACGGCTTCCGGGTTCACCCAGCCTTTAATGGGTACCGGATTTTTTTCTGGGAAAGTAAAGCGGCATGGGCGTAATACCGACCACATTACCCCAAAAATCATGTGCCGAGGGTCTGTAAAATTTATGGTCACTAACACCATATTCCCTATACGCCACTTGACGTGACGGGGGTACTTTACTTTTTTCTAAGCTTAAAAATTCCTGTTTCACTCCGGAATCAATCTGGAATCATTCACTTCTTCTTGTGCCTGTGCGAGCTTCTCACGCGAGTTTGTCCTACATACCTTTGATGATGTTCAACATTTTTGATGGTATTTTATATTCTCTCAGCATGTTTCACATTGAGTCTCTCTGTGATGTCGAAAACCTTTTTTTTGAAATTTATACAATTTAGAAGTGGTTTCTGATGTTCTACATAGATTCTTCTAATATAATTCTTAGGGTGAAAATGTGAACAAGCAAGGTATCTTCTTCCTGTTTTTGTTTAGTTACTGCACACACACACAAATACACACGCACACATTGCTTTTTTTCTTTTCTAGACGAGAGTTTACCAGAATTATTTTTCATCTCATTCCATGAAAATATAAAATCGTAATATACCAAGCCTTCGAAGCTCGGTGTAGTTCCATGTGTGTTGTAATTGTTACCAACCATGACATGAGAATATAAAATTGCAGCTGTTTGTGTGTCGGGACTGTTGAAGTCTTACAAGTTTATCGGAACGTATTTATATGTACCTATATAATATACATATTATACATAGATAGTATCCATCCGAGCCCTTTCATGTAGCACAGACAGATCGCAGTAAAATGCACCGGCTCTGTGGTACTGATGTGGGTCTATGGAATAACGAATGCTTATTTTTGCAGCTTGACTATACACATTTTATTTTGTGTGTTTATACAATGATTACTTCCCTTAATCCTCCGCCCATGATTGTTTGATGTGTTCCTTTGCTGTTCTGTAATTTTTTTTTTTTTCGTTTTCACAATGTATCAGTCCCAGGCTCAGTATTTTTGGGTGTCGAGTTTGCCTTCTCTGTTTGATGCCTATTCGTTTGGCCAGATTATTTCATCCGTTTCCGAGGCTACTACAGAGATGTGAATTCTGATCTTAATCAGTATTGGTTCACTGACTATAACACAACAAAATGTGATATGTTACTTGCTGCTTTCAGCACATGTCGCGTCTAGGGCCCTGTAATCTGCAAAAAAAAGCAAAGCATAAATCTACCCTTTTATGACGTACAAAGAATAAAGAAAAACAATATAGACCCAGAAATGTTTTAAAATCCACAAATAAAGAGAAAAAGGAAAAGATTGGTGGTCACGTGGAGAAGAGAGAATTATATAGAAAATGTGATAAAGTAGAAAGAATGTGTTCAAAAGGATTAGAAAAAATAGTTGAGTGAGCAAATAATACTTCGTTTCTACAAAATTAAATATATTGTTAACAAAACGTAGGTACTAAAATCGATATATCTTTGATTTTCTGATACAGTCATTGTACAATGTAGCTTATATATGTGCGTTTATGTGACTGTAACTGCTCATATTACATAGACAAACATGTAACTAATGTGCACCAGAAGATCCAATAAAATTATTAAATCAAATTATCAACATTTACAAAACCACATACAATTACTCTTTAAATTAATTTTTGGATATGGATAAAATAAATGCTATCATAAATCAACAAGTAATGCATGCTGACTTGCCAAAATTCACCATAAATAAACGCCTCATAATTGATAATGGTACTATTAAAGCAAAACTAAATACGTTTCTGTTTAATATTAGAAAAGTTATTAAAATAAAAAAGTTTGCTAAGATTCTCCTTACAATGAGAACAAATTACTCAACAACGTTGTAGTTATTATGGAGAGTTCTGGAGTATAAATGTCTATTAATAAGTGTGAATTTATGTTAAGTAACTACACGTTATGTTTGAAAATAAAGCCATGGAATTGAGTGCTAACTACAGAGAAGCTAAATAATAGTGGTGAAGTCCATAAACAATGTAAATACCATAAAATAGTTTAATATAAAAATAGAATTGTATGTCACAACTAAATTAGTAGTGAGACGAGACAAAAAAGAAGTTTCGGCAAAAGTCTTCATCGTGTTAAAAAAATACACAAAAATCAACACGCTAGACAAATACTATTCTAAAATATAAATCTAATTTCTAAAGTATTATTGTGTTTATTGTGAATTCCAGATATAGGCTAACACAACAAAGTACAATATAAAAAATAGAAATAGAGATATATAATTAGAGAAATATAGAGTATACGTTGTACTATCTTTTTTTAAATGAAGTTGTTTTGAACAATTTAGTGTTGAATTTTTTCCACGTTTCAACCGTTTCTACTGCTGCCTCTCACGATCTGATATGTGTTTGCCTATTTCCAAGATAACATCAAAGTATGGCGGGCCTCGACTTGCAGTTCCAAAGAGAGATTGATGATAGAGATATTCAAGATAACATCAAAGTATGGCGGGCCTCGACTTGCAGTTCCAAAGAGAGGTTGATGATAGAGATCTTCAAGATAACATCAAAGTATGGCGGGCCTCGACTTGCAGTTCCAAAGAGAGGTTGATAATAGAGATCTTCAAGATAACATCAAAGTATGGCCGGCCTCGACTTGCAGTTCCAAAGAGAGGTTGATGATAGAGATCTCCAAGATAACATCAAAGTATGGCGGTCCTCGACTTGCAGTTCCAAAGAGAGATTGATGATAGAGATATTCAAGATAACATCAAAGTATGGCGGGCCTCGACTTGCAGTTCCAAAGAGAGGTTGATGATAGAGATCTTCAAGATAACATCAAAGTATGGCCGGCCTCGACTTGCAGTTCCAAAGAGAAGTTGATGACAGAGATCTTCAAGATAACATCAAAGTATGGCGGGCCTCGACTTGCAGTTCCAAAGAGAGGTTGATGATAGAGATCTCCAAGATAACATCAAAGTATGGCGGGCCTCGACTTGCAGTTCCAAAGAGAGGTTGATGATAGAGATCTTCAAGATAACATCAAAGTATGGCGGGCCTCGACTTGCAGTTCCAAAGAAAGGTTGATGATAGAGATCTTCAAGATAACATCAAAGTATGGCGGGCCTCGACTTGCAGTTCCAAAGAAAGGTTGATGATAGAGATCTTCAAGATAACATCAAAGTATGGCGGGCCTCGACTTGCAGTTCCAAAGAAAGATTGATGATAGAGATCAGTGGAGAAGGTAGACGAAGTCTGTTAGTAATGCCCCAACGACACCCAGGGATGTGAAAGGAAGAAAGGATTTTTAGAAAGTCATTAAACTACTCTGATTGGTCACATCATAGAGAAACTACAGAGCATATATCTCCGATTGACCACGTCATAAACAGCACAGTGAGAGAGCGCAGAGATTTTTCTTTGTTCTCTGCTTCGGAAGAACATCTTTACAGTCACCACCAGATGGCGATCAAGTGAAAATGACATTTACGGGAAAAGAAATCAACTGGCAGTCAAATTCTTTCAATTGCGCGTACCACACATGAACTTTTGTAATCTGTTGGTGGGCTCTTTTGCGCTCTGTACTCAGAAACACTGAATAATGATTATTGACTTTCTCGATTAGTATTCCAGTGCAGAAAAACAGTTTACCTCTCCTGTGAGCATTTTCACTAAAACGTGCTGGGTAGTCACTGTTTTTTAAATGAACAGAACTACATCTTAATGATAGTATAATGATAGTATAATGATAGTATAAATTACAATTGCTACACTTTGTTCACGTCGCTACAATTTCATAAAGATACGGCTAATATGTAAAGTGCAGTTATTTTTTGTTGAAACCTCTTCACTCACTCTGCATTATTATCAGATAAAACAAGTGACGTCAAGTTCGACAAGTGAGAAAACGATAACGTTAGCATGGTATAGTTCTTGGAATGGCCAAATCTCGTTACACGTCGAACAGCTCAATCTCCGTTAAGACAGATTCCACGAATTCTACGCTTGTTGCTTGTTCCAGTTTCACGCTAATAAACTATATTTGTAATTGGTATTTAAGCTGCTTTCCACTACATTTCACGCCTTATTCCAGACCCTGGTAGTCTTGAATGAAACTTTCCGCAATTTTGTGATACCATCTAAAATATGTTTACTGAGTGACAACAGTTTGTTACTTTCCATCATTATTAGTTTTAACAGTTGATGTGTTCTATATAAAGTCTATTAAAATGGGTTAATGGGTTCAAATACCTGGGAAAGATGTTAACTTCATATGGTATTTGTAAAACTGAGACCGCAGACAGAATAGCTCAAGTAAAGTCTGGATTCCAAAAAATCTACATACATTTTATATATATTTCAAATATATATATATATATATATATATATATATATATATATATATATATATAAATATATATATAGTCTTTGGTCAGTAATATTATTACACGCCTATATACAGTTATTGATGATGTCAAATATACGTAAGCTCTCCTTTGTCTATGTCCCAGGACATGTGGGAGTATGGGGAAATGATAGAGCGGACAGGTTGGCAAGCTGCGCTGTTTATGAGGACGGTCAACCAATGGATCGGGCCGACATCATCAATGTCCTCCGGGAAGTGGGAAGGATACAGGACTTCGATAACCATTAGTCCCCGTCACTTCTTCGGATGAAAGAGAAGGGAGTTAAGTTGTGCACAGCCAGAAACAAGAAACTTAGTGGGCATGTAAGAAGACTTACCAACCAACACAGAAATGACAGAAGACAGGAGTCGTCAGTTGCTGGCCACTGCGAGACTTGCGAGAAGGGGATCTGAGCATCTATGGACATGTTCGGAGTGCAATGATGATGACCCACTAATAAGCTAATAACTCAATACAGCCTTTGGCGTCTTGATAGACGGGTGGTAGTTATCAGTCATGTTAAGTCAATAATTTGGTAAAATATTAATATCTTATTCTGGATGCTGTTTTGCTGAACAACTTTTCTTGTGGCTGTATCTGCTCATATCAATAGGCAGATTCGACCGCAGAATGAACAAGATATATTCGTGGTGTCTAGGCTCATCTCCTTTCTTCTGCGCCTTTTATCTTCTGAATTTGATATCAGTGCTGGGAGGCACTACATGCAGATGAATGTAAAGTACCAAAACTTAAAAGGTTTTCTGGTTTAGCTTCAAAATATTCTCCTCGTGCAAAGATTAGGTCATGGCTAGGATACGAACTTCCATTTGACCGTCATGATTGGATCGTAGACCGTAACGGCAAGGAGGTCCGTTATGTTATTGACTACTACGATGGTGAGAAAGTGAGCAAGAATTATGAGTTTGCTTTGCTGGATGTTAGGCCTGCCCTTGATTCATTTGAGGCCTTTTGGGACCGAATGAAAGTAGCAGTCTGGCTATGAACAGCTGGATCAAGTGCTAATTTAAGTGAAAATCACCATTCTGTCTCAAGCAATGCAAGTGAACCATTAAACTTGAGCCCACACACTGAAAATGACCAAACGAAATCATCAGAAAACAGCAAACCATATTGTAGTGGGGCTGCTAGTAACACTACCACCCATCAGAGATGAGCAAAAATCTTATTTCAAAATATGAATTAATTTATTAGGAGCAGTTACACTTTTTAGTTGGTCTTGTTTTAGGAGTGATTGAATTGTCTAATCTTTGAAAGTAGTTGACATTTGAGTTTTGTCCACGGCTACCAAACAACATGATTTCACCTAAATTGTTCGGCTTTTTAGGTCAGTCCGGCTCCCAGCCATTGGCCTTATTATTTCAAATGTTGAAAATAAGCACCTCATTGTTATAGCCTGTTTTTTTTTTTTTTTTTTTTTTTTTTTGTATGTGAAAAATCTGGCTTTTTCCTGTAAAATATCCTGATTTTTCTGATAAATTGTCCTTGGTTTTTCAGATAAAATGTCCTGGTTTTTCAAATAAAATGTCCTTGGTTTTTCAGATAAATATCCTGGTTTTTAAGATAAATATTCTGGGTTTTTTCAGATAAAATTTCCTGGTTTTTTAGATAAAATATCCTGGGTTTTTGTTTTTTAATAAAATGTCCTGGTTTTCATTGATATCATCTGAAATCCTAGTTTTGGCTATTAGTTTTTGAAGCTAAGTACCCATTATGGTTTGATATATATATATATATATATATATATATATATATATATATATATATATATATATATATATATATATATATATATATAATATTTGTATATATGAATTGTACCTCAGGATACGAGTCAATTTTGCTTACATATGAAATTGATATTAGTTGTTAAGCATGTGGTTGGAATTCAAATTAATTTGTAACAGAGATCTAGAAACTGGAGAGAGTTCTTGCTTCAATGTTGCCAGCACTTGTACAAGCATATAATGAAATAGAAATAATTCCGGCTTGTTGCAGGAGCTACTGAGTTAAGTGCTCTGTGCACACCGTGAGCTGTGTGTTTCATCCGTTTTGATCATGTTCCGATATTCCAATTGTTTACGATGAATGCTGATATCGTATGACAGGGAACAGTTGGTCGTGTTCACTTTCTGTGCAGTTTCGCCTTATGTCTCTTGGCGTGTGCTGAGACTGCTATGATGGGGACTACGGCTGCCTTTATTTGTTTGGGAGATGAGTTAGTAATTCGGATGATTCCACTGGCACGGGCGGTTGAGCAATTATGGATTTTAATTCGTTTGCAGTGATACCGGGGCCTTCCATAACCAAATAACCAAATATCAACGCTTCCTCGAATGTTGTTGCGCCGTTTTTGATTGTTGTTCTCCATTTGCCACGAACTGCAGCCTGATTTGTCCAGTTTCCTTCGATGATACTTATATATAGCAATAGGACAATAAGACAACAGACAAGAAAATTACTGGTCTGTAGAAATATAGTTTTACAGAAGAATGTTGAGAATACCATAGACAGCTAAGAAGAGTAATGAAAACATTCTGAAAGAGGCCAAAACAGAAATAGAGCTAATTTCCAATATTAGGAAGAAACAATCATCATTTTGTGGCCATGTAATGAGAACAGAACAACTGGAATATATTGTAACAACTGGAAAAATTGAGGGACGAAGAGATAGAGGGAAGCAAAGAGAAAAAATACCAGACAGCTTAAGAGAATGGCTTGGCAGAAGGTCAACAACAGAAATGATTATTATATTATTATCTGATTGCCACGAGTTGATACGAGCTGCTGCTCTTTGACTCGATAAGATGTGGCGGGTTGTAATGGCTTTCTTGACATTCCCGGCTCTTACTGGAGAGGTTGGAGTTCGTCTGTCCCAGGCTATGCTGGGAAACTAGTAGTCCTGCCCTGAGGTACTGCAATACTGGGTCCTCTATATCAGTAACATCCACCACTATGGGGAACACGGCGATCACAGCTTCTGTTAGCCAGCCTGTTTTGACGCAGACTGTTACCAGGGGAGACCACGAGGAGGTAGATAAGCTAGGTCTGGGTCGGCTGATGGTGCGCCGACCCTGCTATTGCGACCGCAGGTCGCAGGCGCTTGCGCACCCCCCAACAGAAATGATAAACAATTGTCGTAATCGAAAGTTGTGGAGAGACATGATCTCCTACGCCAGCAGGCTTGGTTCTGGATGATGATGATGATGATGACGATAATGATGATGATATATATAATATGGAATAAGGCTTTGAAAATGGAGATTATTTTTTTTTAAATTCAGTATTACGTAGAGCCAGTCTTGAATTGTGGGAGTAGGTCAGGGACAATCCAAAACCGGGCATGAAATTCGCTGTGGGCCATAAAAATGAGTTTTTAGATAAAAAGAAACGTTCAGAATACCATCAACAGATAAACAGAGATGAACAAGGACGTTATTAAAGAAACCAAAGCAAAACGAAAATTATTACTACCATCATGAGGAAAAGGCATGCTCTTTTACCATGTAGTGAGAAGAGAACAAAGTATATTGTGACAATTTGAAAATTTGACAAAAAAAAAAACAATAGAAAGGACATCATCATCATCATCAAGTACCGTGCCTGCTGCCCTAGGTGATCATGTCTCTCCATAACTTTCGATCGCGACAGTTATTTATCATTTCTGTTGTTGACCTTCTGCCAAGCCATTCTCTTAAGCTGTCTTGTATATTTTCTCTTTGATTCCCTCTATCTCTCCGTCCCTCATTTTCCCAGTTGTTACAATATATTCCAGCTGTTCCCTTCTCAATCTTTCAGAACGTTTTCATTACTCTTCTTAGCTGTGATGATAAGAAATATCAAAACTCTGCGCAGAAATGGACATAAAAATTAACAGCTACCGTGAAATGTATGTCTTAACTTAATTCACATAACGAGAATACATTTTCTTATTTCGTTTTAGAAGTGTCGTGTCCTATCTAAATTATGTTCATACATTTACTGTAGTATATGTCTCCTTAATATTTTGAGTCACCAAAAAATATAATCTGTACAGTAAACATATCGATCGTTAGAACATTCTCAACAATGTCCTTACAGACGTTATCCAACGTCCACAACTGCTAGATGCTTTCAGAGATGTTGAGTCTGCTTGTCCTACTCATTCTTGTTTACTGACTTACAAGTTCTCCCTCTGTACGGCTTTTCTTCAATTGTATGGTAGGGTCCCTGTAGATTGGTCTTTGCAAGGCCTGCAGATCTCGTAAACATGTTCGTACAATTTTAATTTTGGATTTTTTCGTTGACAGTATCTACTTAAAAGGTACTGAGGATCATTGGATTTCAATGTGAACTTCCTTATTGTATTCCTAACTTGCAATAAGCGGTTATTGTCTACTAGATGATGTTGGAACTAGTAGTTATTGTCTAATAGATGATGTTGGAGCTAGTAGTTATTGTCTACCACATGATGTTGAAAGTAGTGGTTATTGTCTACTAGATAATGTTGGAACTAGTGGTTATTGTCTACTAGATGATGTTGGAACTAGTAGTTATTGTCTACTACATGGTGTTGGAACTAGTGGTTATTGTCTACTAGATGAAGTTGGGACTAGTGGTTATTGTCTACTAGATGATGTTGCAACTAGTAGTTATTGTCTACTATATGAAGTTGGAACTAGTGGTTATTGTCTACTAGATGATGTTGGAACTAGTAGTTATTGTCTACTAGATGATGTTGGAACTAGTAGTTATTGTCTATTATATGATGGTTGCAACTAGTGGTTATTGTCTACTAGATGATGTTGGAACTGGTGGTTATTGTCTACTACACGATGTTGGAACTGGTGGTTATTGTCTACCACACGATATCAGAACTAGTGGTTATTGTCTACTATATGATGGTTGCAACTAGTGGTTATTGTCTACTACACGATGTTGGAACTGGTGGCTATTGTCTACCACACGATGTTAGAACTAGTGGTTATTGTCTACTATATGATGGTTGCAACTAGTGGTTATTGTCTACTAGATGATGTTGGAACTAGTGGTTATTGTCTACTAGGTGATGTTGGAACTAGTGGTTATTGTCTACTAGATGAATTTGGAACTAGTGGTTATTGTCTACTAGATGATGTTGGAACTAGTGGTTATTGTCTACTAGATGATGTTGGAACTAGTGGTTATTGTCTACTATATGATGGTTGCAACTAGTGGTTATTGTCTACTAGATGATGTTGGAACTAGTGGTTATTGTCTACTACACGATGTTGCAACTGGTGGTTATTGTCTACCTCACGATATTAGAACTAGTGATTATTGTCTAATATATGATGGTTGCAACTAGTGGTTATTGTCTACTATATGATGGTTGCAACTAGTGGTTATTGTCTACTATATGATGGTTGCATCTAGTGGTTATTGTCTACTATATGATGGTTGCAACTAGTGGTTATTGTCTACTGTATGATGGTTGCAACTAGTGGTTATTGTCTACTATATGATGGTTGCATCTAGTGGTTATTGTCTACTATATGATGGTTGCAACTAGTGGTTATTGTCTACTACACGATGTTGCAACTGGTGGTTATTGTCTAATATATGATGGTTGCATCTAGTGGTTATTGTCTACTACACGATGTTGCAACTGGTGGTTATTGTCTAATATATGATGGTTGCATCTAGTGGTTATTGTCTACTACACGATGTTGGAACTGGTGGTTATTGTCTACTACACGATGTTGGAACTGGTGGTTATTCTCTACTAAAACGATGTTGGAACTAGTGGTTATTGTCTACCACACGATATTAGAACTAGTGGTTATTGTCTACTACACGATGTTGCAACTGGTGGTTATTGTCTAATATATGATGGTTGCAACTTGTGGTTATTGTCTACCACATGATGTTACCTGTATCCATGTAATATTCATTCTTCATCGATTGACGCTAGACGCTTCCTTTTCTATTACAAATAGATTATGGACATTGGTAACAAACCTCAACAAATCTATAAAAAAAATTAGGGGAAACACCCATACAACCAAAAACTGTAACATTATGCAGACCATCTGCTAGTCTCCTTGTTCCCAAGGTGACCTAAACCAAATAAACACAAGAACAAACACATTAAAGCCTGCGAAGAACACGATGCGCAAGAACACACTAATTGCACACAAACATGTGAACATCTTGCAAACATTTGTCTTAGTTTTGCTACTCCCTCTTTTTTGAATACAATACTCGTATATTTGTCTACGCTCGTCGCTTTGACTTGGGCAAATGTAATAAAGGAAAATACTGGTCGCGGTGAAAAAATACATTCGGAGCGAGTTCTTGAATCAATGCGTCCTTATTGGGCTGCTGTCGGTGCGATGAGGGCTCAGCTACCATCTTTTACTGTTTGAGTAGGTTCGGGGGTGCATGATAAGGTAACACGAGCCCTGTTGTGTTTGTTGCTATAAGAACAAGGTAACGCGGGCCCTGTTGTGTCTGTTGCTATAAGAACAAGGTAACGCGGACCCTGTTGTGTCTGTTGCTATAAGAACAAGGTAACGCGGGCCCTGTTGTGTCTGTTGCTATAAGAACAAGGTAACGCGGACCCTGTTGTGTCTGTTGCTATAAGAACAAGGTAATGCGAGTCCTGTTGTGTCTGTTGCTATAAGAACAAGGTAACGCGGACCCTGTTGTGTCTGTTGCTATAAGAACAAGGTAATGCGAGTCCTGTTGTGTCTGTTGCTATAAGAACAAGGCAATGCGAGTCCTGTTGTGTCTGTTGCTATAAGAACAAGGTAACGCGGACCCTGTTGTGTCTGTTGCTATAAGAACAAGGTAATGCGAGTCCTGTTGTGTCTGTTGCTATAAGAACAAGGTAACGCGGACCCTGTTGTGTCTGTTGCTATAAGAACAAGGTAATGCGAGTCCTGTTGTGTCTGTTGCTATAAGAACAAGGTAATGCGAGTCCTGTTGTGTCTGTTGCTATAAGAACAAGGTAACGCGGACCCTGTTGTGTCTGTTGCTATAAGAACAAGGTAACGCGAGCCCTGTTGTGTCTGTTGCTATAAGAACAAGGTAACGCGGGCCCTGTTGTGTCTGCTGCTGTGAGAACATCATGCTTTGAGTGTTCCTCAGTGAGGAGGATGATGCCATAAGATCGACCTAATTTTTGTGTCGTTCCCCTCCCCCCTCCCCCACTTTTTTTCTGTTCAACTTTTAAGTAACTATAGCAAGCACGGCGATGTAAGATTGATCTCATAGTTGTGACAGTCAGCACGGCACATCAACCTGCTTCTCGGAATTTAATGGTAGCGAGGTTGTGTCCTGTCTTTGGTCGCTTCTCATTTTGCTGGACTGAAGGAATAACCCAATAAGATCTGATTTCGTATTATGTGAGTTTAAGCTTGTTTCATCCATGGAGTACACAGTGCTGGTACAAATATTTGTTTCCATCTATTAGTTTTCTTTCGCTTGCAGAGTAACATTATGATGTCTCAGTATCGCTACTATATGATTTTCATTTAATTGTTTCAGTATCGGTGCTATATGATGCAGATTAACATTTTGATGTTTGAGAATCTATGTTATTCGTTGCAGTTTAATATTTTGATGTTTTAGTATCGGTGCTGTTTGTTGAAGATTAACATTTTGATGTTTTAGTATCGGTGCTATTTGTTGCAGATTAACATTTTGATGTTTCAGGATCGGTGTTATTTTGAAAAAAAAAAAGCTTGCTTTCTATAATTTGTAGAATTTTTTTTTTATTTTTAGTCGTCAGTGGAAAATATTCCTCTAGGGTTCTAAGGAAATGTCCTACTTATATTATTGTTTTTAGTTGCTTGTAATAGAACCCTGCAACAGATTTAGTTTTATTAACATGGTTTCTGTCTTCTCGTTGGTAACAATAAATTCATCATAAATATAGGCAGCTCTACCTACTCTGTGAATCTTAATGACTAATTTGAAAAACAAGTGGAGCTGAGAAAAAGTACAACCCACCAACCAAATCTCATATTCTAAGTCCGGCTTGTTGCATGAGCTACTGAGTTAAGTGCTCTGTGCACACCGTGAGCTGTGTGTCTCATCCGTTTTGATCATGTTCCAATATTCCCTTTGTTTACGAAGAATGATGATATCGTATGACAAGGAACAGTAGGCTGTGTTCACTTTCTGTGCCTTTTCGCCTTATGTCTTTTGGCGTGTGCTGAGACTGCTATGATGGGGACTACGGCTGCCTTTCTTTGTTTGGGAGATGAGTTAGTAATTCGGATGATTCCACTGGCACGGGCGGTTGAGCAATTCTGGATTTTAATTCGTTTGCAGTGATACTGGGGCCTTCCATAACCATAACCATAACCAAATCAAGGATATATGAGAGTTACGCACATTCTGTAAAAAAAAAAAAAAAAAAAAAAAAAAAAAAAAACTGAAGAGCTCCGTCATATAAAGAGAACATGATGTTAGTGACCATACTTTTTATAGACCTTCAGCACATGATTTTAAGGGTAATGTGGTCGGTATAACGCACGTGCCGCTTTACATTTCCTGAAAAAATCTGGTACATATTTAAGGCTGAGTGAACCTGGATGCCGTTGATCAGGATCGAACCCGACCTTTGTAGTCCAGTTCACTAACCACTGAGCTATTGCGGCTCCCACGCGCATATTCTGTATTAATGTCTAAATCTGAAGACTGGAGAGTAACAGAGAGGGAGGTGTCAAGATTGTCATCATCTCATGTATGGTGTCTGGTGAAAATTCTCTAAATATTATGGCCATATAAAATCAGCAATTAGGAGATGAAGGGAGCCGCGATAGCTCAGTGGTTAATGAACTGGACTACAAAGGACAAGAGATAGGGTTCGATACCAACCGACGGTTTCTGGGTTCACCCAGCCTTTAATGGGTACCGAATTTTTTTCTGGGAAAGTAAAGCGGCGCGGGCGTAATACCGACCACATTACCCCAAACATGACGTACCGAAGGTCAGTAAAATGTCTGGTCACTAACACCGTATTCTCTATACGCCACTAGGCGTGACGGAGGTTCTTTACTTTTTTTTTTTAATTAGGAAATAGGAACTTAGTTGTTTTTTTTTAGTTATTTGTGGGTTATGATCACTGCACACCAAACCTGTCCATAGGTGCTTATATCCTTCCCGCAGCGTCCAGTGACTGACTGCGCCAGCACTGTGTTGGATATTAAGTCAACTTAAGCGGTACTAAATATCTCGTTCCTGACTGTGCCCATCTCTTTAATCCGAAGAAATGATGTAGACTCATGGTTATCAAAGTATTGTGTCCTTCCCGAATCTCGCAGGGCATTAATGACGTTCGCCCGATCCATAGGCTGACCGTCTTCAGCTAGATCACAGCTAGCCAGCTTGCCCGTTCTTTCATTTCCCGTACTCACACACATGTCCACAGACGTAGACAAAGGTGGATCTACGTATCGTTGACTTATGTAATGACTCGACCCACTGCCTACGAACAGAGCCCGCCTCCACTTTGCTTACAGGCTCATCGAATCACATAGTATGCAGGCGTGAGTGTAGTCTTGTGATTCCAACCACATGAATACCGTGGTTACAGAAATCACCAAAATCATCATGTTCCTCGTGGTCATTAAGACTAATTCAAGAGTTTCTGCTAGACGCAAGCTGTTTACATATGACATTACGGATGTGAAAGGCACGTGATCATAATAGATGCAGAAACAATAACACATGAACTACTAAGTCTTAGACTCTGAAAAGTAGTCGAAAAAGAGAGACGCAAACTAAATCCTGGTGGAGGACAGGAATATACATGAATAGTGTGTGTCAGACATGGGGCACCATGGGAAGTTTGGTCACCGACAGTGCGACGTTACAGAAGCTGTGTTGTTACCCACAAGACGTCACTAGACATCAGAGACGTCACTGCTTTGTCGGTTCATCATCATCTTCAAGTACCGGGCCTGCTGGCGTAGGTGATCATGTCTCTCCACAACTTCCGATCTCGACAGTCATTTATCATTTCTGTTGTTGACCTTCTGCCAAGCGATTCTCTTAAGCTGTCTGGTATTTTTTCTCTTTGCTTCCCTCTATCTCTTCGTCCCTCAATTTTTCCAGTTGTTACAATATATTCCAGCTGTTCTCTTCTCATTACATGGCCGAAAAATGATGAGTGTTTCTTTCTAATATTGGAAATTAGCTCTCTTTTTGCTTTGACCTCTTTCAGAATATTTTCATTACTCTTTTTAAATGCCCATGGTATTCTCAGTATTCTTCTGTAAAACCACATTTCTACAGACTCCAGATAACTAAAATAAATATATAAAATACAAACTCATCACCGAACACATCGTGGCGATTGCTCGGGACATGCGGCCTGTATTCTCCGGTCCTATATGCGCCCCCGCCACCAAGTAGACCCTATATATGAGATAATGCTGTAAAGTTTTTTTTCTTTTTTTAACAGAAGACAGTCAGATCTGACGGCTCCTTCCATGACCGGTTAGATTGCATCTGTTGAAATTTGACCAGTAACACATCCAATTTATGGATTACAGGCCGCGCAACGGAGTTCTCGTGCTAGTGGGGTAGAGCTTTGCTCGGAGTTCTCATGCTAGTGGGACAGAGCTTTCCTCGGAGTTGTCGTGCTAGTGGGACAGAGCTTTCCTCGGAGTTCTCGTGCTAGTGGGACAGAGCTTTCCTCGGAGTTCTCGTGCTAGTGGGACAGAGCTTTCCTCGGAGTTCTCGTGCTAGTGGGACAGAGCTTTCCTCGGAGTTCTCAGTATTTCGAGAAGATCGGAGCAACTAAAAATTTCAGTGATGATGATCCTCACATGACATAGGATAACATAACATAACGTAACATAATATAGCATAACATGCCATGACATGACATGACATGACATAACATATAACACAACATGGTCGACCCTTAGATCTGGTGTTCTCGGAACGTTTATTGAGGGCTCGTTGTGTTGAGTTTTGATCACTCATCATTTTCATGTTCTTTATATATGGTGGGGACTATTCCTAGCTTTTTTCTCAGTTCTTCATTTATGATCTCTCAGGCTAGTTTCCTGTCATTCGTGTAACACGTTTCATCTCAGTAGAGGCTATTTTTCTTATTGTTATTGCATCTAGGGCCCCATGACTGGCATTAGTAGCACAACGCTAAAAGGTGGTCTCCTGTTGTATACTGACTTGAAATCTCGCGAGACGAGAATATATTATCGCACTGTTCAACCAGCTTATATTAGTTCGAACTTGAGCCTGCACAAAAACTTCCCGGTCAAATGAACTAAACAGGCCCGTATTGGTGTTTTCAGATCTCGAACTTCACGTGACATCAGGGTAAGTAATCCGCCTACTCAGTGTCAAACATTTAATCTGATCAGCAATATATGTACCCAGCTACATTGGTCACGTATGATAGAACCTTGGTCGTATTTTGTTATCAGTTTGATGATTCTCCAGCCGCATTTGTCTCATAGGGTGTCCGGTTAGCGCAATCGATAGGCGGTTGGCTTACCACGACAACAGCCGGGGTTCGTACCCTGGCGAGGACACCTGGGTTTTACTAATTCCCTAAAAATTAGTAGGAGCCGCGATAGCTCAGTGGTTAGTGAACTGGACTACTACGGACAAGGGGTAGGGTTCGATCCCAACCGACGGCTCCGGGTTCACCCAGCCTTAAATGGGTACCGGATTTTTTCTGGGAAAGTAAAAACAGCACGGGCGTAATACCGACCACATTACCCCAAAAATCATGTGCTAAAGGTCTGTAAAATATAGGGTCACTAACACCATATTTCCCTATACGCCACTTGGCGTGACGGGGGGTACTTTACTTTTTTACTATTTGTCTCATAAGACTACAGCTGTATGTTCAACAATCCAGGATTTCTTCTTTGAATTTTATTGAGAAAAGTTTCCAGTAATCTAAGGATTATGGTTACAGTTATTGAGTTATTTGCGGGTTATCATCATTGCACTCCGAACATGTCCATAGGTGCTCAGATCCCCTCCTCAGCAAGTCTCACAGTGTCCAGCGACTGACGACTCCAGTTCTGATATGGTTATAGTCTCTTGGCAAGTTCTTTGTTTTGAAACATTATTGTTGATACTGTATTTTGCTTGCTTTGCGCCTACCTTCACGTGTTCCCCAATTAGTAAAACACATTTTTTGTTGTTTCAGCAACAGCTTCCATCTGTTTTGTTCAAGACCATCTTTTCAGACTGGCTGCGTTAGTAGGTTACACACAAATGTAGCCAGCAAATCAAATGAGCCCACTTCTAATGTTGCTTGTATTGCTTTCGATGCTCGCTCGTGGAACGAATTGACCAAGTTTCTGTATTTGACCATCACCATCAATAGAATTACATAGACCTGCGGTCATAAAATAAAACCGGAAAACCCTGCAACTACCGTGACGTTATCAGCTACGGGAGCTGTAGACGGATGACGTCACTCTACTCACAAGCACCCCAGCTAGGGAATCTGAAAACGTCACGTTAGCTAGAAATTTTCTGTCAGCCTGTAGGCCTTTGTAAATCTATAGATGGATATGATTTAACTGACGAATTCGGGCAAAAGGGTATCATTTCTCAAGCCGCTGGACCTATAACAACAAAAACGACTAACGAATGTGTTTTGCTTTTCTATGCTGGGTAATTCATTTAAGATCATTTTGGTTATTGATGGAGTAAGTAGTACAGCGTCTGGCCGCATCTTAGTTCGCTTGATCATTATGTGTATGTCCCTAGTCCTAAGATGTCCACACACACCCTTCTCTCTGAAGTTAGTTACATAGAGTTCCTCCAGTTTGGTTGATTGTGTATAACCTGTTTGCTCTCTCCTCTGTAGCCTGTTTACTCTCTCACGCTTAACCTGTTTGCTCTCTCCTGTGCAATCTGTTTGCTCTCTCCTGTGCAATCTGTTTGCTCTCTCGTGTGTAACATGTTTGCTCTCTCCTGTGTAACGTGTTTGCTCTCTCCAGTGTAACGTGTTTGCTCTCTCCTGTGTAACATGTTTGTTCTCTCCTGTGTACCATGTTTGCTCTCTCCTGTGTAACATGCTTGCTCTCTCCTGTGTAACATGTTTGCTCTCTCCTGTGTAACATGTTTGCTCTCTCCTGTGTAACATGTTTGCTCTCTCCTGTGTAACATGTTTGCTCTCTCCCGTGTAACGTGTTTGCTCTCTCCTGTGTAACGTGTTTGCTCTCTCCTGTGTAATGTGTTTGCTCTCTCCTGTGGAACGTGTTTGCTCTCTCATGTGTAACGTGTTTGCTCTCTCCAGTGTAACATGTTTGCTCTCTCCTGTGTAACATGTTTGCTCTCTCATGTGTACCATGTTTGCTCTCTCCTGTTTAACGTGTTTGCTCTCTCCTGTTTAACGTGTTTGCTCTCTCCTGTGTGACCTGTTTGCTCTCTCCTGTGCAATCTGTTTGCTCTCTCCTGTGCAATCTGTTTGCTCTCTCATGTGTAACATGTTTGCTCTCTCCTGTGTAATGTGTTTGCTCTCTCCTGTGGAACGTGTTTGCTCTCTCCTGTGTAATGTGTTTGCTCTCTCCCGTGGAACGTGTTTGCTCTCTCTTGTGTAATGTGTTTGCTCTCTCCTGTGTAACGTGTTTGCTCTCTCCTGTGTAACGTGTTTGCTCTCTCCTGTGTAACGTGTTTGCTCTCTCCTGTGTAACGTGTTTGCTCTCTCCTGTGTAACGTGTTTGCTCTCTCCTGTGCAACCGGTTTACTCTCTCGTGTAGTCCGAGTTGTTTACTGGTACTAACCTTATTATTTGGCTTATGCGAGGTCTCTGTCTGTGATGAAAACAAATTCTGACAGCACTTTGTTGTGTTCCAATAACGCTTTTAATGTCTTACAAAATGAGAGAACATGCTCTGTCGTCTGACCTTGGTGACAGAGAGGGTACTGAACGTCATCTGCCTTACATCAAGTCAACACGTCAAAGGCGGTAGAAAAAATCGTAGACCTGACTTTGTATTAGACGTAGGGTAGAGGTACTATTTGCCGGTCCAAAAGTTACCAAAGACCAGAGAGCGTTTCGGTTAGTTCCGACTGTAAGAAATGAGTATATCATGTTAGGACCAGCAGTGAATTAATTAAACTCTGAAGTTAATCGACTACAGAACATTGACTGCTGATGTTAGTCAACTAATCAGAGTTTATTTATGACAGTTTTCTATCTAGTTTTTGACCTCTGACGTTAGTTTTCTATCCAGAACTGACAGCTGATTCCGGGTAAAAAAGTAAAGTAAAGTATCCCCGTCACGCCAAGTGGCGTATAGGGAAATATAGTGTTAGTGACCCTATATTTTACAGACCTTCAGCACATGATTTTGGGGTAATGTGGTCAGTATTACGCCCGTGCTGCTTTACGTTCCTAGAAAAAAAATCCGGTACCCATTTAAGGCTGGGTGAACCCGGAAGATGTCGGTTGGGATCGAACCCTACCCCTTGTCCTTGGTAGTCCAGTTCACTAACCACTGAGCTATTGCGGCTCCGCTGATTCCGGGTATGGTTAACAAAAGTTTACCAAGATCCTGCTATAACTTTACGAGACAGTATCTGAAACAGACAACATGGCATAAAAGGGAGTATATGGGCGGAAACGGTAAATAAACTCAATCCCAAATCCTGTTACGAAGTCGGATATGCCAGGCCGAAACAAGCATATGTATTTGCATAATATGATCTTCGATATAATGCAACCATAGACTATTGCACAGTGGCATGAAAACATAAATGAAGGCGAAGAAGAATGAAATGAAGAAAAAGGAAATGATCTCAATATCGAATGAGTTAAATTATACCGCAGTCATACTATAAAAACCTTTACTTCTCTCATTGAAACCATCACGGGGAGATCACAAACAGGCACGATCTCTCTATCAGTGCCAGTTTATTGAGATGCTGAGGGCAAAGACGAACAAGTTCATGTGAGATATATAAACTGCTAAACGCGTCGGCAGCATATTTGGAATACGTTGGCATTTTATGGCCAGGTATGGGTTCCATCATTGAATATCTAACATTTCACATATGACAGGCTGCTAATAGATGCCAGGTTTTTTGCTAGTCTAACCAATGTAAGTTCGGGTTGTTGGCTGGAAAGTATGTTTTATTACTTGTATTGTTTTGTTTTCTTGCAATAAGCTCATAAAACAGTGTGTGTTTGTGTATGTTTGTTTGTTTGTTTGTTTGCACGCGCGTGTGTACGTGTCTTAGAAATATGAGTTAAAACAGTTATGTTGATGTTTCATAAAATTAAAACAAAATATAAATTGTTTAACGCAAAAAGCTTTCTTTCTTGATATTAGATCTTTCTATTTCTGTTCTCGATCTATTTTAATTAATTTGTTATTATTTAGGTACATTTTGCACCTTTTTCTTTATCCTTTGATTTTTTCTTACAATTATGAATTACTAACTCTTTTCCTATGTGTATTTCTTTATCTCTTCCATTGCTTTTCAGCCTCTTTGAGTAATCTTTTAAGCATTTTTAAAAAATGTATATTTATCTTATAAACATGTATATGTATTTCATATTCAGCGTTGTCCAGTTTTCCTCGAATGATTTATTGCATTAATTTAATTTTACTTCTTTTAACCCAACATTTGTATTTAAATATAAAACACACAATTTGGTAAACTCTCATTTTGTTATTCAATAAAACGGTGCTTCAGAAATGTAATTTTTCAGATAAATAATTGTATTGTTCAGGAAAACAGTCTTTCTGAATGTAATTGTTTTTTGTGTGTGTTTGTATAGGTTTCGATTAACAATAGTCTACGACTCTTAAGTGTTGCTATGATGGATAGAAGTTTAGATCATTGTAATACATTAGAGTTGGTTACTTTGTCTTGTCATTTGATGTTCATAATCTTTCGACGGTAACGCACACGAAAGCTGTTTAACCTTTTCTCCTGCCCTGCATATATATAGTCCAAGTTTTTGATCCGTATAGAAGAGTACTAAGCACACAACTTTAGCAAATTTGAATCTTAGCCCTGAATGTTAATTTAGTGTTAGCCAGTGCTCTATCTTTAAGTTTACCAAATGTGGAAGCTGCCTTTCTGATTCGGAACATTATTTCTTCTCAAGGGAGACAATGGTTGTGACCATCGAACATAGATAGGGGAACTTTCTCACAGATTCAAGGGATGTATTATTTATTGATATAGCTGCGGGACTGTCTACACCTTGTTGAAACATCTTCTTCTGTATACTTATTGACAGGGAGAATAAATCACATGCTCTAGCTAGATTGCCAATCATGACTGCAGGACAGATTCATCGTGAGCAACCAGTGCTGCATCATTGGCGAATAGAAGCTCCTTGATTGGGGTCGCAGTTGTTTAAAAATGTGACCTCTGACGTGCTAGATTGAATAACAGATCTTGCACGGATGTACATGTCTCCAGAGACGGTTTCAAACGCATATAATCGACTTTTATCTACTATGTAATTGTATTTTCCTCATCAACAAACAACAAATAGAGTTGTTTCTCTTTTTCAATCGCTGCTTCACTTAATTGTTTACATTTCACTACCTGTAATACGACACCAAAGGAGTGCATGGGCATTCACAGCACGCTCGACAGGCAGAATAGTCAAGGAAGACAGTGATGCATACGTTACGACCACGAGCAGCATGACGATGGAGGTAATGGCAGTGACCAAGGCATTCATCTGGTTAGAGTCACAAGATTACACCCACGCCTATATACGAGTGATTCAATAATCATGATAAGAAAAGTGGAGGTGAGATCTACACGTATGTAATGGGTAGAATCATTACAGAAGCCAAAAATACGTAAGGTCACCTTTGACTACGTCCCAGGATATGAGGAAGTACGGGGATATGAAAGAGCGGACAGGTAGGCTAGCTCCACTATTGTTGAGGACGGTCAACCAGTGGATCTAGCGCACATCATCAATGCCCTCCAGGAAGTGGAAGGACACAGGACTTCGACAATCATGAGTCTACGTCACTCCTTAGGATGAAAGAGATGGGAGTTACGATTTGCACAGCCAGAAAAGAGAAACTTAGTGGACGTGTAAGAAGACTATATAACCTACACAGAACTTGAGTTGTCAGTCGCTTGCAACTGCGAGACTTGCTGAGGAGGGGATTTGAGCACCTATGGACGTGTTCAGAGTGCAATGCTGATGACCCGCTAATAGCTCAATAACTCATTTTCACTCCCTCTGTTGCCTTTCAGCGTCGAGAGAAAATGAAATAAGTCTTCGAGCCAATGCTCTGTAGTGTATATTCAGCATGATGCACGTCGTAGTGTCTTCTATTTCATTATCCAGATTTGCATATTTCCCTCTTCCTTTGATCCCATATTGTATAACTGAAATATCTTAAATTGTTTCATACATAACTGCCCGCTGTCTCCTACTAAGGAGCAAGTGGTGGGGTGTACACTCCTACAAGGTATGGTGACAGAACCTGTCTATCCTGTAGGAGTGTTAGTTACACCCCACCACTTACTCCTTTATACCAGCTTTACAGCAGCTCTGCAATTATTTTCCGCCTACCTGCCACCTATTAAATCTGTAACTGGACATTATTGACTGTTAATTTGCAACTGGTCAGTTCTTCTATGATTTTAGCGAGTATCCTTTAACATTCTCATTTATTGCCATTTTTTCTCAAAAAAATTGCGTGACCTATAATGTGACTGGATCCTCGGTAGCTGAGTGGTTAGTGTTCTTGCATCCAGATACGTAGGGTCCGCCCGGTTGGATCCCCAGAAGTGGCGGACATTTTTTTTTTTGACCGATAAGGCCCCTGGGTGCACTCAACCTTTAAAAATGGGTACCAGAGACTTTTTTTTTAAATAAAAGCGGCCTGGCGAGACACCGACATATCATCCAAATATATGCCGCGGTAATAGGAAAATATGGTCACTAACCTATTCCCCATACGTCTAGCGAAGCGTGGAGGGAACATTTACTGAACTATTTATTATGCTACTGTGGAGCATCCAGATAAACTCCAGAGCACATCCAACAGGACTGCATCACTCTCAACTCAGGGGCATCCAGACAGACAAACTCCAGAACACATTCCACAGGATTACATCACTTTCAAAACAGGAGCATCCAGATAAACTCCAGAGCACATCCAACATGACTGCATCACTCTCAACACAGGGGCATCCAGATAAACTCCAGAGCACTTCCCACAGGACTGCACCACTCTCAACACATGAGCATCCAGACAAATACCAGAGCACATCTCACATGACTGCATCATTCCCAACATATGACTGCATCACTCTCAACACATGACTGCATCACTCTCAACATATGACTGCATCACTCCCAACACATGACTGCATCACTCTCAACACATGACTGCATCACTCTCAACACATGACTGCATCACTCTCAACACATGACTGCATCACTCTTAACACATGACTGCATCACTCTCAACACATGACTGCATCACTCACTCTCAACACATGACTGCATCCCTCTCAACACATGACTTGCATCCCTCTCAACACCCTAAAAACTCAGATATCATCTACATAAACAATCCATCCTGGCAAACTAGGAGAAACCATTACAAACCTCAAACTGTTCGACCTCCACAACTGCTGTCTTGTTCGTGCCCCATGCTGGTCAAACCATGTAAATGTATAATAGTAGCTGATCGCTGTAGAAGAAATAGTAGAAGTAGAAAAGAAGAAAATAATAAGAAGTAAGCATTATAGTATTTACTAGTTTGAGTGGCTTCCTCCATGTGTCAATTATCAATGCTGCTGAAATATTTCCATCATCATCATCATGTGCCATACCGGTTGGCGAAGGCGATCATGTCCTTCCACAATCTTCTATCTACAGAGCATCGTATCAGTTCTGTTGTTGACTTTTTTACATGCCATGACACCAAGCTACCAAGTATTTTCTCTCTTTGTCGTCCGCGATCTCCCTTTCCTTTTATTGTGCCTGTTGTAACCAAGTATTCCAACTTTCCTCTTCTCATGATGTGTCCGAAAATGTTGAATGTTTTTTTCTGATGTTTTTTTAGGAGTTTCTTTATTTTGTTGGCCTCTTTGAGAGTTTCCTCATTGGTATTTTTAGATGTCCAGGAAACTGTCAACATTCTTCTGAGAAATCCCATCTCTGTGGCCTCTAACCGTCTTTTCATTAGTTCGTCTACTGCCCATGTGTCTATATACATGATTCGATTGTTTCGTTACTTAGTCATAATCTCTATGATTTTTATATCTTGCAGTTATCTTGTTGTGGTATTCCAATAAGATATAACTTAATTATTCGTTTATTTCATGTCTCCTTTGGACAAATCAGGAAGCACTGAATTGATCAAAATCTAGGATGTTGTACTTTGTGTTCTTCGAGGTTCTGTGTACTTTTAAACCCGTGATTGACTATTCTGTTTTAATGCTTCTGCCTGTTCCAATCTTCTATCTTTTTATCTGCTGTTTAGTGTCTATGTAATTAAGTGAAGGCAGTTTATATTTTCATTCATTATGAAAACAAGCTTTGGTGGGAGTTTATCTCTTCATTTCAAGGTTTAAGACTTTATTTTTGCTTGGTTTCTTCATGCATGATTTTATTTTAACATGATTAACAGTTTCAAGAAAAACCCTGTTCACACTTTACAGTCTTCGTGTTTCTTTTCAAGGGTATTACATTCATCTTCTAATGCTTATACCAACTTCCGGCTCCCGCAACCATATGTTGTTAGTACTGGCTCAACGTCAAAATTATGCAGCTTTAGAATCGTCTATTCCCATAACAGTTTTATTTATTTCAGAATGTTCATGAACTAGTTGAATGTATTGGAAGCTTCGGCGACCCTGAAAGTAATATTTTGGTTTTATCGTTTTTTTTTTATTGTAAGATTCTTATTTTGTTTACTTGTAAACTAGATCTTTTATATATTTTACAACTGAAGCATGAGAACATTCTATATACCAATGTGGATCTGAAAAATATGATTATGTCGAGGGCCGTAATATGTCACATATTGAGCACCTTATACTATATATATATATATATATATATATATATATATATATATATATACGTCACGCCAAGTAGCGTATATGGTGTTAGTGACCATACTTTTTAACAGACCTTCAGCACATGATATTTGGGGTAATGTGGTCGGTTTTACGCCCGTGCAGCTTTATTTTCCCAGAAAAAAAATCCGGTACACTGAGTGAACCGGAGCCATCGATCGGGATCGAACTCGGCTCTTTATCCTTTGTAGACGATTTCACTAACCACTGAGCTATCGCGTCTCCATATATAGAGACTGTAGTGTAGAAATTATTTTATTTGTGGAAAATGAAAGACAGAATGGAGTGGATCGATAGAGACAGAGAGAGAGAGAGAGAGAGAGAGAGAGAGAGAGAGAAAGAGATGCGGAGGAGGAGGAGAGGATGGGATAGAAAAGAAAACGAAAGAAAAATAAAATGGAACAATTATTTATAAATATCAAATGATAGGCTTACCGATTTAATTAGATGTTTTTGCTTGCTTTCAATACAAATTAAATACACTGAGTTATGGGAATACAGAATAAGAGATAATTCCATGTCATACTTATCTCTTGTTCTGTATTAATCTTTCATGGATTTTGCCACATTTTGTACCCACCTTTCTTTTCTCGATGTTGCGATTGTATAACTAAGACATGACAATTGGTTTCTAACTTTAAATATTTTCCTTATTAAAGTATACATACAACTTCCCTTCTCCACCACGATATCTTCCCCTTACTAAAGGGGTTGGGGATTTTGGGAGGTAGGAGGGAGAGATTGAGAGAAAAATCGTGGCCTTGTCTAGACTGTAGAGTG
This sequence comes from Megaustenia siamemsis, assembly GCA_032433765.1. NCBI lineage: Eukaryota > Metazoa > Mollusca > Gastropoda > Stylommatophora > Ariophantidae > Megaustenia > Megaustenia siamemsis. Next base: position 60,378,102 of record JAVIAB010000001.1, read on the forward strand.
CATATGGTAAGGACCTGTCGTCGAGGTATACCTGATCTGTTATGCTCATCTGTTGATCTTGTTTATAGAAGTCTTTCCGTCTGGCCGAAGTCGAGCAGGTAAACGTAATGTCGAGTTTACCTGAGCTGAGCGCTAGGAGAGTCAATGTGAGTCTTGTCAAATCTTGGTGGGTGATATCAGGAAGGTGGCATTTTGAAAATATTGGTGAGTCACAAAGATGTTTTAGCGGGATTATGTGTTTAAGGGATAGGAGCGGAGAGGAAATGGGAGGGGGAAAGAAAAGATGAGGGGAATAGAGGAGGAGAAATTTATAGAAATGATGATGAGAGCTGAAATAGATAGAGAGACGAGTAAAAGAGAGAAAGAGAAGTGTGATAAAGATATGACTATATAACGATGGAATGACAGAGGAGGTGGAAATGCCTTAATGAGAGAGAATGATATTTGGAGAAAGAGAGAGAGAGAGAGAGAGAGAGAGAGAAAGAAGATACAATAACTCTTTATGGCTGATATTTTAGAAGCCTTACACATTTACTCATTTGATATATAACCTGAATGGAAACGATCATCACACCTGATTAGATAATATTTGCTTTGTTGTAGATTCGAGTTGATTAAGAGAAAATATAACTTAATTGTAATGCATTCTGTGGCTACAAAATGAATATTTAACACTAAGAGAGTTCAACTGCTTTGTCTTTGAAATGTTTCTTATCATTAGCAGTAATCTACTCAAATATCATTAATACAAAATAATGCTTACAGTACAAAGCTAAAGGATTACCATATGAGCTCACACATTTAAACCATTTCCATAAAATATCAATTTTAAGAATGTGTGGAATGTAGTTATAATATCTTCTCATATCATCGTGTTGATAATAATATGTTCTGGGGACTGGTTGGTCTCGAGGCAAGACGCCGGCCTCGAGACAGAGAGGTTGTGGGTTCAAATCCCGGCTACACCATTTGGGATTGTTATTTATGATTTCTCTCTGCGGCAACCACCCTGGTCTCAGCAGCGAGGCCCGGCTTGAAACATAAATTACTTATCGACGGAAAAATATGAGTACCTCCGGAGTCGGAGTTATCTGCCTGTGCGGCGAGGGAACCCTGTGCACATGGCTGCCATTGAAAAATGGATTAGCACGCAAAATTCAGTTCATAGTCTCTAGGGACTTCGTCAGAGGTTAAGGCTGGCGAACGAAAGATGTATAGAAGAATTTGTAGAATTGGATGCAAAGAAAATAAAATAAACGATGAAGTCTTAAAATAACAAAAATGAAAAGAGAATTGGTAAACACAATTCTACCGAGACAAATAAGATTTGGGAGCATGTTTAAAGACAAAATAGCCTACTAAAAATAATCTTGGAAGGGGAAAATACAAGGTAAAAGTGGCACAGGCAGATCAAGACTAACATGGATGAGTAACATCAAAAGATGGACAATTTATCCTATGACAACCTGCACTATCAGAGAAGAGACAGAGCGGAATGGTGTTCCATGTGAGCCAATCTTCGATACTGTGACGACACTCACTGGTAATGATAATGAAATGTGGTAGACTTATCGAATCTTCGCTCATATGTGATGGAATATTTTAAAAGGTGACATAAAAAGTGAGAGAGCCTGCAGGGTGAATGAGTATGACGTCAATCCAGCAACTGGGCTGAGTGTGGCAGCTGGCTGCGAACGTTAGCATAGGCAAACAGCTAATCAGGATCCTCATTCCACCTCCCAGCAGTTTTCCAGAAAACAGACTATCCAGGTAGGTCAAACCAGTAGGGATTCAAGAGGGAAGGCAGCCAGTAGGGATTGAAGAGAGAAGGCAGCCAGTGGGGATTGAAGAGGGAAAGCAGCCAGTGGGGATTGAAGAGGGAAGGCAGCCAGTGGGGATTGAAGAGGGAAAGCAGCCAGTGGGGATTGAAGAGGGAAGGCAGCCATTGTGGATTGAAGAGGGAAGGCAGCCAGTAGGGATTGAAGAGGGAAAGCAGCCAGTGGGGATTGAAGATAGAAGGCAGCCAGCAGGGATTGAAGAGGGAAGGCAGCCAATAGGGATTGAAGAGGGAAAGCAGCCAGTGGGGATTGAAGAGGGAAGACAGTCAGTATGGATTGAAGAGGGAAGGCAGCCAGCAGGGATTGAAGAGGGAAGGCAGCCAGTAGGGATTGAAGAGGGAAGGCAGCCAGTAGGGATTGAAGAGGGAGGGCAGCCAGTAGGGATTGAAGAGGGAAGGCAGCCAGCAGGGATTGAAGAGGGAAGGCAGCCAGTAGGGATTGAAGAGGGAAAGCAGCCAGTGGGGATTGAAGAGGGAAGGCAGCCAGTAGGGATTGAAGAGAGAAGGCAGCCAGTGGGGATTGAAGAGGGAAGGCAGCCAGCAGGGATTGACGAGGGAAGGCAGCCATTGTGGATTGAAGAGGGAAGGCAGCCAGTAGGGATTGAAGATGGAAGGCAGCCAGCAGGGATTGAAGAGGGAAGGCAGCCAGTAGGGATTGAAGAGGGAAAGCAGCCAGAGGGGATTGAAGAGGGAAGGCAGCCAGCAGGGATTGAAGAGGGAAGGCAGCCAGTAGGGATTGAAGAGGGAAAGCAGCCAGTGGGGATTGAAGAGGGAAGACAGTCAGTATGGATTGAAGGGGAAGACAGCAAGTAGGGAATGAAGAGGGAAAGCAGGCAATTGGGAATGAAGAGGGAAGGCAGGCATTGGGAATGAAGAGGGAAGCAGGCAATTGGGAATGGCAGCAATAGGAATGAGGGAAAGCAGGCAATTGGGAATGAAGATGGAAAGCAGGCAATTGGGAATGAAGAGGAAAGCAGGCAATTGGGAATGAAGATGGAAAGCAGGCAATTGGGAATGAAGAGGAAAGCAGGCAATTGGGAATGAAGAGGGAAAGCAGGCAATTGGGAATGAAGATGGAAAGCAGGCAATTGGGAATGAAGAGGGAAAGCAGGCAATTGGGAATGAAGAGGGAAAGCAGCCAGTAGGGAATGAAGAGGGAAAGCGGCCAGTAGGGACTGAAGATGGAAGGCGGCCAGTAGGGAATGAAGAGTGAAGACAATCCAGTAGGGATTGAAGAAGGAAGACAATCCAGTAGGGATTGAAGAGGTAAGACAATTCAGTACTCAAAAATGTGCTAAACTCGGATGTGTGTGTTTAAAAGATGCAAATAAATCAGAAAACTCATCTGCGGCCAAATAACGTCGTTTTAAAAGTGCACGGCGAAAGGGATTTTTCTCTTCTCTAGAAGTCATCCGTTGATGGTCATAAAGAATCGAAAAGAGCTAGTAACGTGACGCAACAGCCGATTTGACGTAACAATGAAAGAACTGAACTGTTTAGCTGTCGTCTCCTTGATTACTTTATACATAGGTGTCCGTCTGCTCTCTTCATTTGTCAGTCTCCACTACATGATTCCGCTTCTATTTAATTGATACCTTTGTTACAACAGTCTGTTGCTGTCAGTTAAACTCATTAATTGGGGGACTGGTTGGTCTCCAGGCAAGACGCACAGGGACCCCTGTGTACACGGCTGCCAGGGAGAAATGGATTAACACGCAAACTTCTACTCTCTAGGGACTTCGTCAGGCGTCAAAGCTGGCGAAGGAAAAAAAAAACCTCATTAATAAATTCTTGCCCCTGTTGTCCTATTACCTGTGTTTGATATCCTGCCAATTTGTTATTCATTTCTCCTGTTGTTTTCTATTCTTAAGAAGATAATCGAACACGAATGCTAGTCTGTGTTAATGTAGTCACAGCTGCTTGTACGCATCTCAAGGTGACGTTTCAATTCTAACCTTGGAAATTGTGAAGCATTTATAGAAGAAGAATGTCTTGAGGCTAGTTCATTCCTCTCATTCATAAAACTGATATTTTATAGACGTGGTTTCAATTTGTGACACTAAGCACGAGCTGGAAAATTGTTATGTAAAATAAATATTTATGTGTGAACTGAGCAAATCTTTAAAAACATCTCAGAGATGCTAGGCCTAAACATTAATGGAAAGATAATCAATAACCTAAGATATGCTGATGATATTAACAATTGCTTAATGTGATAAACATAACAAGCAAAAAAATATGGATTAGATATGAATATCAAAAAAGACTAAAACTATGATCATAAACAAAGAAAATTCTCAAGACATACAAATAAATATCACAGTTGAGGGAATACATCTGGAGACAGTTCAGAGCTACAACCACCTTGGACATACGTATAACCAATGATGGAAAATGTAAAATTGAAATAAACAAAGGAATAGGTGTGGCAAAAAGTAATTTTAGTGCCATGAAAAATATAATAACAACAAAACAAATAACAGCACGGCTGAAACTAAGAATAGCAAAATATTACACCTTCTCAATATTCCTGTATGGTGCAGAAACATGGACATTAGACAAGAAAACAGAACAGAAAAATTGAAGCCTTTGAAATGTGGATTTATAGAAAAATAGGTAGAATTGTATGGAAAGAAAAAGAAAACAAACAATGAAGTTTTAAAACAACTGAAAATAAAAAGAAAACTACTAAATACAATTAAGACAAGACAAATGAAATTTTCGGGGCATGTTAAAAGACACAACAGCCTACTAAAAGTAATATTGGAAGGGAAAATACAAGATAAAAGAGACAGAGGCAGACCAAGACTAACATGGACGAGTAACATCAAAAGATGGACAAGTCAATCTATGACAACCTGCACCATCAAAGCAAGAAAGAAAATGGAATGGCGATCCATGCTAGCCAACCTTCGATGCGGAGACTACACTCGATGATGATGATGATGATGATATGTGAACGATATTTTAGTATTTAACGCTGGCAATTAGAAAGATCAACGACTGGCAAAATTGGGAGTTTCGGGGGATGCAATATTCAATCTTTAACCTCAGAGGTGTTTTATATTTTACGAAACACTTTATTTTAATCATTGAATGTTTGTAAGAAGTATGTGTATTTTATCTTGGAGGAAAGGCCTCAATGAAAGAATCATGCGTGTGGTTACTAGCGGCCTCCACGGTGAGGGTAGAACAGAGCCATTGCTACCTGCCTTGCATGAAGTTAGAGGTGACTATGGAGGGTCGGGAGCATCGCCTGTTTTCTAATACAGAATACTGACTAATATACAAGCTAGTATACAGAATAGTACAGACTAATATACAGACTAGTATACAGAATACAGACTAATATACAGGCTAGTATACAGAATACAGACTAATATACAGGCTAGTACAGATAGTATACAGAATACAGACTAATATACAGGCTAGTATACAGAATACAGACTAATACAGAATACAGGCTAGTATACAGAATACTGACTAATATACAGGCTAGTATACAGAATACAGACTAATATACAGGCAGAATAGTATAGTATACAGAATACAGACTAATATACAGTCTAGTATACAGAATACAGACTAATATACAGGCTAGTATACAGAATACAGACTAATATACAGGCTAGTATACAGAATACAGACTAATATACAGGCTAGTATACAGAATACAGACAGAATAACTATATACAGGCTAGTATACAGAATACAGACTAATATACAGGCTAGTATACAGAATACAGACTAATATACAGGCTAGTATGCAGAATACAGACTAATATACAGGCTAGTATACAGAATACAGACTAATGTACAGGCTAGTATACAGAATACTGACTAATATACAGGCTAGTATACAGAATACAGACTAATATACAGGCTAGTATGCAGAATACAGACTAATATACAGTCTAGTATACAGAATACAGACTAATATACAGGCTAGTATACATAATACAGACTAATATACAGGCTAGTGTACAAAATACAGACTAATATACAGAATACAGACTAATATACAGGCTAGTATACAGAATACAGACTAATATACAGGCTAGTATACAGAATACAGGCTAATATACAGGCTAGTATACAGAATACAGACTAATATACAGAATACAGACTAGTATACAGAATACAGACTAATATACAGGCTAGTATACAGAATACTGACTAATATACAGACTAATATACAGACTAATATACAGAATACAGACTAATATACAGAATACAGACAAATATACAGAATACAGACTAATATACAGAATACAGACTAATATACAGAATACAGACTAATATACAGAATACAGACTAATATACAGAATACAGACTAATATACAGAATACAGACTAGTATACATAATACAGACTAGTATACAGAATACAGACTAACATACAGAATACAGGCTAATATACAGACTAATATACAGAATACAGACTATATACTAATATACACAGTGCAAAGAATAACAGAACAGCAGAACGCGTACGGAGCAACTTTGTCAACTGAATTTACCGATGCATTTTGGGAGATACTGTGAAAAAAGTGGTGGAGCAGATATGGGGAATTCCAGTCTGCTATAAAACTGATTCCATGGATGGAATAGAAAAGAGAGAATTAACTAACGTATCAATGACAAACAACTGTGCGTAGAGTCAGTTCTGACTCAAGTACTGAATCCTGGAGATCGTCCAAGAGACAAGAAAATCTGACCCTGTAGATTTGGTTTTACAGGAGAGTGTCGAGAACGCTATGGTCAGCTAAGAGGAATAACGAAGGCATCCTAAAATATAACAAGCGAAAAAAAAAACGAAACAATTTATCAACAACATCTGGAGGAAGCAATTAACTCTATTTGTGGCCATGTCATGAATAGGAAACAGCTGGGATATATTGTCACAAATTGAAAAAAAAATTAAAAAGAGAAGAGACAGAAAGTATGAGAGATAAAATATATCAGAAGTTAACGAGAAAATATTGTGAGAAAGTCGATAGCAAATAAAAAAAAAAAACAACTACAATAGTGGCGGGACATGATCTCCTACGCCAGTATACATAATACTTAGCGGATGATTATTATGGTTACTTGTTTCATGTGTTTTCTTGCGTAGTCCGTTGATGAAGATGGCGATGAAAAATGAATATAACAATGTTGATTATATCAAAAGACAAGATTTTTGATGGCAAAAAAGATATCAAATTTTTATGATCATAGTAATTATCACAATCTTAGCGATAAAGAATGTTGATGATAATGACGGTGATGGCAGAGTGAAAGCAAGAACAAAGGTTCACGTAGACAAAACAGTCTATTTAGTTTACTTCTCCTCTTGATGTAAAAGTCTCTAGCAAGTCGTTTATCCGTGCCTCGGTGTTTATTTATCTGGTCTATCTTCGACCCCTTCATGCCTGTAGCGCCATGTCAGAGGATCAGAGTGAACTTATTAAACAGAAACTGTTCACGAGGTAATCACGATAAACTGTCACTAGACGAGCGGTATGGGAGGGCCAGGATGGGTCGCGATGAGGGACGGATGCCAGAATTGTTTTCGATTTGTTTAGCTTGATGTATGGTATTCGAGAATTTGGCTAGACAATTGATGGGCAAAGACCGGAGCATTGGGGTGGTTGACATATTGGCCGCAAAGACGCAATGCGGAATTTAGTTTTGATCCCGGGAGACAATATGAGGTCCAACTGGTTCTGGAATAAAGGTGACGAAATGCTGGAGAACAGCAGAAAGAATAATAAAATATAAACAAGGTAGAGTAATATTCTTGAAAGGAAAGTGCGTAAAATAAATTACAGCATGTGAAATGAAATATATAAGAAATTATGTAATCATAACTGGAAGAGATAATATTAGAAATGAGACTTTGGGAAAAATGGTGGGTGTAGCACCAATTATCGACTACAGTGAACACCAAAGAATCAAATGCTTTGAACACTTGGCAGAACGAACCCAAGCCGATCTGCAGCTCGAGCAAATCACATTAAAACATTAAGCTACAGAGCCGAGGGGGAAATCCAGAAAGAGAGTAATATAATGAATCAAACAAACGTGTCGTAACGTCGACATGACAACTAAACTACACAATCCGAAAAGGAAAAAAAAAAATTCACATTTCTTCTTTCTGCGATGCCCACGTGGTACAAGAAGCAAGATAAAATAAAGAACAACATGTGCCAAAGTAAGGACCAACATGTGCCAAAATAAAGATCAAGGGCTGCCCGAAAAAAGATCAACGTCTGCCATAATAAAGATCAACATGCGCCAAAATAAAGATCAACGTCTGCCAAAATAAAGATCAACGTCTGTCAAAATAAAGATCAACGTCTGCCAAAATAAGGATCAACATGCGCCAAAATAAAGATCAACATGCGCCAAAATAAAGATCAACGTCTGCCAAAATAAAGATCAACGTCTGCCAAAATAAAGATCAACGTCTGCCAAAATAAAGATCAACGTCTGCCAAAATAAAGATCAACGACTGCCAAAATAAAGATCAACGTCTGTTAAAATAAAGATCAACGTCTGCCAAAATAAAGATCAACGTCTGCCAAAATAAAGATCAACGTCTGCCAAAATAAAGATCAACGTCTGCCAAAATAAAGATCAACGTCTGCCAAAATAAAGTTCAAGGTGTGCCAAAATAAGGATCAACATGCTCCTAGTAATAGACTAACCTGTCTAGTCTGGCCAAGCGAGTAGGGATCGAAGAGGGCAGACAACCCGGTACTCAAAAATGTCATGCTGATGTCCGATGAATTGGGCCGAAAGACGCAAATATCACAATTATAATGCAAACCACAACACAACGCAGACACTCCCACTTAACGTCCTTTTAAGGGCGGATGATGAAGAGGTGCACTCTTTTAGTCATCGACCTAACGCAAGCAAGCAAAAATCATTATATGCCAAAATACAGATCAACCTGTGCGATTAAAAAAAGATCAGCTTGTGCCAAAATAAAAATTAACCTGTGTCAAAATAAATAACAGTCTGTGCCACAATAAGGATCAATCAACCTGTGCCAAAATAAAGATCAAGTTGTGCCAAAATAAAGATCAACCTGTGCCAAAAAAAAGATTAAATCGGAAAAGACGTGGCGTTTTTTTATCTAAAAGAGCTTTGACAGAAGACGTCATTCTACCCACAACCGCCCCTGCTCGCAAAGCTGAAAGCGTCACGCTAGTTGGAGTGTTTTCTGATTGCGTTTTCTGCTAGCGGACCATCTATATAGTTTTTTTTTTAAAACTATCTTTACGACACATAGTACCAATAATATGGTGTATGTCGGGGGGCAACGATAGAACCCGAGGGATAAAGGCCGCTTGGTCAAGCAGTCGCCACGACGTGTGAAACTCAGGACTTTTATTTCACCCCCGATAGAAAAAATCCTTTCTGTCTACCGCGGGGTTCGAACACCGTACGCCGGCTTTTCAGCCAGCGGAACAGTGTTTTAGCCGCACGACCACGCGCACCTCTGCACTATATATACGCTCTATATAATTAATTGAGTTAAATACCATCAAAAACCCCATAAAGACTTCACGAACATTTTTTGGATAGTGGTAGACATAACTTAAGCCGTTCATGCTTGCATTAGTTTATTTATTATTTTATTACATTTGTAACTGTCGTTTGGCCATGGAATGAGAAGAGAACAACTGGAATATATTGTATCAGCTGGGAAAATTGAGGGACGAAGAGATAGAGGGAAGTAAAGAGAAAAGATACCAGACAGCTTAAGAGAATGGCTTGTCAGAAGGTCAACAACAGAAATGATAAATAACTGTCATGATCGAAAGTTGTGGAGAAACATAATCACCTACGCCAGCAGGCCCGATACTTGATGATGAACTGTGTTTACTTTATATCACACCAGATGATGATGATGATGACGAGGAGGATGATACATTTTAAAAATTATGATAATGATGACAATGCGGCGATGCTGATGAGATGTTGATAGTCAGATTGATAATGATATCGATGACGATAAGGGTAAAGATGAGGACGATGGTGAGGATGCTGATAACGATAAGGATGATAATGATAATCATGATGATGAGATTATTGATAACGAGGTTGACGGTAATGACGATTTGAATGAGAATGATGTTAAGATAGGTCGGAATTATGACATGGATAGTAATTCTATCTATCTATCTATTGTCCTTTCGAGCCGAAGACGGCACATAGGGCAGAACTACAATCTCAAAAACAGAAACCTTGCATGCCAAAATGGCACATATTGCAGAGATCACTGCTTCCAAAATCTATGGCTCTGTTTCCATAACAATACTTTTTACAATGACAGCTTGTCAAGCCATCGATCAACCTCCTTAGTCGCCTCTTACGACATGCCTGGAAGGTCACAGTGTCACTATTCTTTACTTCCCACATAATGAGGCCCCGGTAACAGACGGGTAGTAATTAGATTACGGTTATGGTGGTTTATAATAATGTTGATTATGATTGTGATACTAGACGGTTTAGATGACAAGGACATTTTGGTTGACAACGTTGATTATGTTGATATTTATGATGACGAAGATGATGAGGAAGATACTGATACGGCAGAGCATGTTGTAGAGAATGAAAACAATGTACTACAAGTTTCGAAAATCGATACACTTATATGGCCAAGCAATTTTAATTGGCATTTTACATTGAGGCAAGGGAGCCGCGATAGCTCAGTGGTTAGTGAACTGGACTACAAAGGACAAGAGGTAGGGTTCGATCTCAAGCAACGGCGTCCGGTTCACCCAGCCTTTAATGGGTACCGGATTTTTTTGTGGGAAAGTAAAGCGGCACGGGCGTAATACCGACCACATTACCCTAAAAATCATGTGTCGAAAGTTTGTAAAATGTATGGTCACTAACATTATATTCCCTGTACGCCACTTGGCGTGACGGGGGTACTTTACTTACTTACTACTTTACATTGAGGCACACTAAATGACACTTCCAGGACCTTCACTGAACATATTATTATTTATAATATGGAGAACTACTGTTGCACATGCAGCTATTCCCTTACTTTCAGCAGCAAGTGCCTTGAAGGAAATTATAAGTGAACACAACGTGTAATTAATTACGTCACGTATATCCACCGATGACGCAAAGAAAATTGCGTAATATCTTGGGAATTTCCACTCCTGATTTTAGGGTTTACTTAAAAAACTACACATTTTCTTAAACTGGCACAGCACAAAGGTGTAGATTTTTAAGCATCCCCCACCCCCTATAAATATAGCAAACTGTCAGCATCTACTTTTTCAGTTGCTCATTATCTATTTTAAATACACATTTTTATTCTTGCTGTTATAAAACTTCATAAATATCATGGAGATGTCGCGGGAAAATGTTTACTAAATTATGACGTTCATGTTGACTTGTTAACTTTTCTGTGCAATTTTAGTTCTGACATAAGGGCGAAGGCAGCTGTCATCAGAAGGGCTGAAAGCGGTCAACGACTCATAGATGACTAAATGTGGCAGATTCGGTGAACCTATGTGAACCTATGTTATCCAAATTCTGCTCTACCTCTTCACGATGCCTCTAGAAGTAGACTAACTAATTTGGTCTGGTCACGTGAGTAGATGCCCATTGAGAAGGCAACCATTTCTCAGGAGAAATGAAAAAAAATATAGGGAAAAAAATGACAAACGGTATTGTTAAAGATTTAAGTAATAAGTGGACGGCACGAATTAGAACAACGTTTCGGCTCAATAGGCCTTCAGCAGGAACAAACATACGACACAAACACAGATATGTATTTAAAATACAAAAAATAATAAAATAATATAATAAAATAATATAATAAAATAATAATTATCATCATCGAGTGCCTTCTCCGCAACGAAGGTTGGCTACCATAGATCGCCATTCTACTCTGTTTCTTGCTTTGATGGCGCAGGCTGTCATAGATTGACTTGTCCATCTTTTGATGTTACTCGTCCATGTTAGTCTTGGTCAGCCTCTGCCTCTTTTAACTTGTCTTTTCCCTTCCAATATTACTTTTAGTAGGCTGTTGTGTCTTTTAACATGCCCCAAAAATTTCATTTGTCTTGTCTGAATTGTATTTAGTAGTTCTCTTTTTATTTTCAGTTGTTTTAAAACTTCTTCGTTTGTTATCTTTTGTTTCCATCCAATTCTACCTATTCTTCTATAAATCCACATTTCAAAGGCTTAAATTTTCTGTTCTGTTTTCTTGTCTAATGTCCATGTTTCTGCACCATACAGGAATATTGAGAAGATGTAACATTTTGCCATCCTTAGTTTCAGCCCTGCTGATTTTAGTTTTGTTGTTCCTCTTTTTATGTCCATGGGTGTAGAGTTCTCCTTGTTATATCTTATTATTGCTGTTTGCTCCCAGTACAAATTACATATTAGTCGTATGTCTGTGTCGTCTAGATTTATATCCTTTAGGCAGTCTATGAGTTGGTTATGGTGTATTCTATCGAAAGCTTTGGTGTAGTCTTTAAAGCAGGCATATATTGGTTTGTTTACTTCTGTGTACTTTTCAATCAATGTTCTCATAATGAATATGGAATAAAATAATACAATAATAAAATAAAATAATAAAATAAAATAATACAATAATAATAAAATAAAATAATAAAATAAAATAATAAAATAAAATAATACAATAATACAATAAATAATACAATAATAATAAAATAAAATAATAAATAAAATAATAAAATAATAAAATAATAATAAAATAAAATAATAAAATAATAATAACATAATAATTTCGAACTACAAACATTTATTATTTATTATTTTTTTTATATTTTGTGTTTGTACTATATGTTTGTGGGAGCCGCGATAGCTCAGTGGTTAGTGAACTGGACTATAAAGGACAAGGGGTAGGGTTCGATCCCAACCGAGGGCTTCCGGGTTCACCCAGCCTTAAATGGGTACCGCATTTTTTTCTGGGAAAGTAAAGCAGCACGGGCGTAATACCGACCAAATTACCCCAAAAATCATGTGCTGAAGGTCTGTAAAATATAGGGTCACTAACAAAATATTTCCCTATACGCCACTTAACGTGGGCACTTTACTTTTTTTTTACTATATGTTTGTTCCTGCTGAAGGCCTACTGAGCCGAAACGTTGTTCTAATTTGTGTCGTCCCGCTTATTACTTAAAGCTTTAACCGTGCCGTTTTTTTTCTGTGTGTGTGTGTGTATGTGTGTTAAATTCTCCTTTACAATCAGCTTTACCATAGCTTCGCATTTTTGTGCATTGCTTTGCTTTGATCCAACCAGGTTCTCAACAGTGCCTTGTTGTAGTAGGATGTTGTTTTTGGTTACTTTATTTCAAATGTGTTTTCTTCATGGGGATTGGAATGAGAAAGTGACAGAGCAGTCTCATTCCAACAGATGTTATTTGGAATCGTCGCTGTTTTCAGTCACATAGGCCATACATAGAAATCGATTACGTCAACAGAATTTGCAAACGGCACCAGGCGCTTGGGGTGCTTTGACATGAGATGGAGCGGATATAGGGGATTCATCACTGCAAAAAAAAAAAAAAAAAAAAAAAAAACAATAAAAAACTGTGAAATTGATTCCATGGATAAAATAGAATATAATATTTAACTTTCTTCTGTGAATTATTTTTTGGTCTCCATTGATCTAATTTGTTCACTAATTAATTATCACGGGAGAAAAAAAAAACATTAAAAATGTTATTTATTTTGTTTATTGTTGTTAGAGATATCACCACGGCACTCATGGCAAACATGTAGGTGTTAAGTCTTCACCAGATGATGAAACGTGCGAACATTGATTTTTTTCATTTGAATTTTCATATAACATCTATCATCATCGAGTGCCATCTCCGCATCAAAAGTTGGCTACCATGGAGCGCCATTCCCCTCTGTCTCTTGCTAGACGGAATTAATCCCTTGGTCAATTACTCACATGCCCACCATTTTCACTCACTCATTAATACACTCAATCATTCATTAACTCAAATACTTTCCTGTATATTCATTCACTTTAAGTTCATCGTCGGTGCTACAGCGTTGCGTGCGGATCTAAAACCATCTTCAGTGCTGTCGTTAATGTTTGCCAGCTATGCAAGGCTTCGCAGGTTTCAGGAGGGGATTTGATGTGAGATGAAGATGATCTGTTAACTAAACTAAACACTCATCCATTTACTCATCAAGTCACTCATCCACACCCACAATCTCCCACTCACTCACTCTCTCACACACACATTCATCTCTTCACTCAACTCACGTATCATGCAATAAAATAAACTCACAATTAAATTTGAAAAAAAACCAACACATTACCTACAATAACCAAGTAATTGACGATGTTAATAATAATTCAGAAACGATAAAAAATTAAAACAAAAACAGACGCAGGCAAAAAAGTATATTAACAATATTTTCTTAAACTAATTTAACACTTCCTCGAGTGTTAAAACTTCTCATTACTCATTAGACGTGATTCATTGACACAGGATTATCACAAAAATGTAGTTAATTATCATGTCAACAATATTTCCGTTTCTCATGTCAAACGCTCGAATTTTTGTTTAACTCAAAAATTGTATTAACAGTAAATTATTTTTTGGGGTCTCTTTCAAAAATATATTTAGAAAACGGAATGACAGTTGGTTGCATGCGGGTTAACGTCTTGGTGGGTAGTTTAACATCTGTTTGGTTAGGTTGACATTGTGTTGGTTAGGTTAACATCTTGATGGTTAACATATTGCTGGTTACGTTAAAATCTTGATGGTTAACATATTGCTGGTTAGGTTAACATCTTGATGGTTAACATATTGGTTAGGTTAACATATTGCTGTTTTAGTTAATATCTTGATGGTTAACATATTGCTGTTTAGGTTAACACATTGCTGTTTAAGTTAGCATCTTGATGGTTAACATATTGTTGGTTAGGTTAACATATTGCTGTCTTAGTTAACATCTTGATGGTTAACATATTGTTGGTTAGGTTAACATATTGCTGTTTAAGTTAACATCTTGATGGTTAACATATTGCTGGTTAGGTTAACATATTGCTGTTTAAGTTAACATATTGATGGTTAACATATTGCTGTTTAAGTTAACATCTTGATGGTTATCATATTGCTGTTTAAGTTAACATCTTGATGGTTAACATATTGTTGTTTAAGTTAACATCTTGATGGTTAACATATTGCTGTCTTAGTTAACATCTTGATGGTTAACATATTGTTGGTTAGGTTAACATATTGCTGTTTAAGTTAACATCTTGATGGTTAACATATTGCTGGTTAGGTTAACATATTGCTGGTTAGGTTAATATTTTGATGGTTAACATATTGCTGTTTAGGTTAACATCTTTATGGTTATCATATTGCTGTTTAGGTTAACATATTGCTGTTTAGGTTAACATCTTGATGGTTAACATATTGCTGTTTAGGTTAACATCTTGATGGTTAACATATTGCTGTTTAGGTTAACATCTTGTTGCGGGGCATTGGATGGTCTCGAAGGAAGACGCCGGTTTCGAGACAGAGAGGTTATGAGTTCAAATCCGGGCTGCACCAGTTGGGATTTTTATTTGTGATTTCTCTTTGCGACAATTATCCCTGGTCCTAGTTGCGAGACCCGGCTTGCAACGTCAATTACTAATCAACGAAAAAATAAGACAACCCTCAAAGCCCGAGTTATCTGCCTGTGCGGGGAGAACCCCGGTGCACATGTCTGCCAGGGAAAAAAAAACGGATTAACGCGCAAATTTCAGTTCCTAATCACTAGGGACTTTGCCGGAAGTGAAAACAGACGAACGCAGAAAAAAAATAATTTTGGAGGCTGCATGGTCTAGAGTTTTGCCATTGCCCACTGGACATAAAGGGAGCCGTGGTGGCTCAATGGTTAGTGAACTGGACTACAAAGGACAAGAGGTAGGGTTCGATCCCAACTCACGGCTTCCGGTTCACGTAGCCTTTAATGGGTACCGGATTTTTTTCTGGAAAAGTAAATCGGCACGGGCGTAATACCGACCATATTACCCCAAAAATCATGTACCGAAGGTCTTAAAATTTCTGGTCACTAACACCATATTCCCTATACGCCACTTGGCGTGACGGGGACACTTTACTTTTTTTTCACTACTTGACATAAAGGTTCTGGTTTCGAATCTCACTACAGGCGGTGGAAATTTGTCAAAAATTGAATCCGTGGAGTTTTAGTGGCGTTACCCACCCCTGGTCTCTGGGTAATTAAATTTAACATCTAGCCCTTTCGTTAAAAGACTAAAAACAGGAGGTCCCGTGTCCTTTCGCACAGTTAAAGAAGTCTTAGTAATTAAAACTCCAAAAGAGTAGGCCCAAAATGGCCGATGTGAGGACTAATTTAGTGAAGAAATCTGCCCATGACAAAAACGTAAGTATCGGGCCAAATAGCCCCGGTGTCGCTGCTTTGCTTTAACCTAGCGACACAACGCATCTACGCACACTTAAAGGGTGAATGCTAAGAAGAAGAAATTATTTAACTGTTTATGTCCTATATTTTGAGACAGCTTCAGCTAAACGAGCAGTATTCAACAGTCTTCTTTTCAGTGTTGTGATTTCAGTATCAGAATTTGGCTTTAATCTCTAGAAACACCAATGAGATCAATATCTAAGCAATTAAATGCCACAGACACAAGATGGTAGTCAGTTTGAGGTATAAACATTTTAAACGAAAAAGAAGCAAAACAATGATCACTTACGTAATAAAGTACATAAATAACCTAAACGCTTGGTTACATAAGGAGATAAAGCTTGTTAAACAAAGTGCACACACATTTCAACAAACGCTATGGAAATTACTGTTTTAATTGAAGATGGTGATGATGATGGTAAAGAAGGTCAGAGATAAAGAAGAATAAAACAAGTAAAGGAATTCAAGTATTTGGGCACAATGCTTACAGAAGATGGAAAACTAGACAGAGAAATTGACATGAGAATACAAAAAGCAAATGCTGCCACATACCAGATTTCACCATTGCTAAGACATCCAAACATTTCTATAACAGCTAAACAACAAATGATAAATAGTATTTTCATACCAACTTTGTGCTATGAAAGTCAAACATGGACCCTTTCTAAATCATATTTAAGGAAGATCAATACATGTGAGATGCGATGCTTAAGAAAAGTAACAAACAACACAAGAAGATATAGAATACCAAATGAAACCATAAGAAAAATGGTAGGAATAAAACATATATTCTGGTCTGTTTTTGTCAGGGAAAAAGGATGTTTTGAATGGTTTTTGCCACGGATAAAAAGAATATTATTCCGACTTATCATAAACCAATAATAGGGAGCCGCGATAGCTCAGTGGTTAGTGAACTGGACTACCACGGACAAGGGGTAGGGTTCGATCGCAACCGACGGCTCCGGGTTCACCCAGCCTTAAATGGGTACCGGATATTTTTTCTGGGAAAGTAAAGCAGCACGGGCGTCATACTGACCACATTACCCCAACAATCATGTGCTGAAGGTCTGTAAAATATATGGTCACTAACACCATATTCCCCTATACGCCACTTGGCGTGACGGGTCACTAACACCATATTCCCTATACGCCACTTGGTGTGACGGGTCACTAACACCATATTTCCCTATACGCCACTTGGCGTGACGGGTCACTAACACCATATTTCCCTATACGCCACTTGGCGTGACGGGTCACTAACACCATATTTCCCTATACGCCACTTGGCGTGACGGGTCACTAACACCATATTTCCCTATATGCCACTTGGCGTGACGGGTCACTAACACCATATTTCCCTATACGCCACTTGGCGTGACGGGTCACTAACACCATATTTCCCTATACGCCACTTGGCGTGACGGGTCACTAACACCATATTTCCCTATACGCCACTTGGCGTGACGGGTCACTAACACCATATTTCCCTATACGCCACTTGGCGTGACGAGTCACTAACACCATATTTCCCTATACGCCACTTGGCGTAACGGGTCACTAACACCATATTTCCCTATATGCCACTTGGCGTGACGGGTCACTAACACCATATTTCCCTATACGCCACTTGGCGTGACGGGTCACTAACACCATATTCCCTATACGCCACTTGGTGTGACGGGTCACTAACACCATATTCCCTATACGCCACTTGGCGTGACGGGTCACTAACACCATATTCCCTATACGCCACTTGGTGTGACGGGTCACTAACACCATATTTCCCTATACGCCACTTGGCGTGACGGGTCACTAACACCATATTTCCCTATACGCCACTTGGCGTGACGGGTCACTAACACCATATTTCCCTATACGCCACTTGGCGTGACAGGTCACTAACACCATATTCCCTATACGCCACTTGGTGTGACGGGTCACTAACACCATATTTCCCTATACGCCACTTGCTGTGACGGGTCACTAACACCATATTTCCCTATACGCCACTTGGCGTGACGGGTCACTAACACCATATTTCCCTATACGCCACTTGGCGTGACGGGTCACTAACACCATATTTCCCTATACGCCACTTGGCGTGACGGGTCACTAACACCATGTTCCCTATACGCCACTTGGTGTGACGGGTCACTAACACCATATTCCCTATACGCCACTTGGTGTGACGGGTCACTAACACCATATTCCCTATACGCCACTTGGCGTGACGGGTCACTAACACCATATTCCCTATACGCCACTTGGTGTGACGGGTCACTAACACCATATTTCCCTATACGCCACTTGGCGTGACGGGTCACTAACACCATATTTCCCTATACGCCACTTGGCGTGACGGGTCACTAACACCATATTTCCCTATACGCCACTTGGCGTGACGGGTCACTAACACCATATTCCCTATACGCCACTTGGTGTGACGGGTCACTAACACCATATTTCCCTATACGCCACTTGCTGTGACGGGTCACTAACACCATATTTCCCTATACGCCACTTGCTGTGACGGGTCACTAACACCATATTTCCCTATACGCCACTTGGCGTGACGGGGGCACTTTACTTTACTTTTTTTTTTTTACTAATACTTATATTACTACTTCTACTATAACTACATCTAGTGCTATAACCACTACTACTAATACTTATACTACTACTACTATTATAACTACTGCTACTACTACTATTACTACTACTACTACTACTACTACTACCTACTACTACTAGTATCGCTACAACTGGAACTACTGCTACTGCAACCACAGCTACTGCCACATTAATAACTAAATTAGGCTATCCGCTACTAGAACCTATTGAGACCAGTCAGACAGGAATTGTGATACCATTACATAAAAAATATACTAAATACAGTCTCCATTTTAGTAGAAATGAATAGAATATTGATATTTTTACATCAATGACATGTAATTTCTTACAATTATTAAAAATGAACAAAATATTTGTTGCCGTGTACAAAAATTGCTGCAACTTTCAATTTCCTAAGAATTTAAAATTAATATCCAGTAATTTTGTGGGTGCGAAAAAAAAAATATAAGAAATCGGTTTCCTATGGAAAAGAAAAACATAAGCCGTAAATTGTAAAGAAAAAACGTAAATCTTACTGGAAAATCGTAAATCTTACGGGAAAAACGTAAATCTTACGGGAAAAACGTAAATCTTACGGGGAAAAACGTAAATCTTACGGAGAAAAACGTAAGACCTGGCAACTTTGACGCAGGCTGTTTCCAAGCAGCCGACAAGGAGGTCGAGGCGAGGTCTTCACCAGCCTGTGGTGTCTTCGACTCTGCGATTGCAACTGCCATATTTTGAGATGTCCCTTAAATGACACTAAAAGGCATTTAAAAAAAGCTTTCCTTGAATTATAAACAATACTTGTCATGTTTCTGTTAGAATTTGAGAATTTAAATTGGGCAACTTGTTCCATTTCAGTTTTCCTAATTACTTCAAAACAAAAAGAATGGACAACTCTTGTTTTATTTTCGGATCCATGTTTACCTCCCATGTCATGATATTTAGTCTGAGAGTTTTATTTTTGCTGGTTGAGATATAATTTGGTAGAGAAAATACGCCATTGTATTATGGAGATGAGGGAGTTTCAAATATGCCACAGTTGAAATTATCGTTGATTTATTTGAAACATTCTATTTTGTTTGAAACCAACTTACGCGATTAATCTATCTATCTATTGACCTTTCGAGTCGTAGCCGGTCCATAGGGCGTAGACAAAGATACTCCTTCTCTTATCTGAATTTTTGTTCTAGCAGTTTTCAATTCTTTTAAAGATATTTTATTAAATCTCGCCATTTGTCTCTGTTCTGTGCAAGCAGCTCTATCTCATTGAGGGAGCCGATTCCTGTTACTCTTGCCTCTCTCATCAATGTTCTTCTCAGTATCTCTCTGGGTATTCCTCTTTTTCCCTTACCTGTTGTTTCCCACATGAGGGCTTGCTTTGCTATTTGGTTATTATCTCTTCTCATCACATGTCCAACATATGACCATCGTCTTTTCTTTATTACTGAAAATATTAGTGGTTGAGGCGATTTCTCTAATTTCCTCGTTTGTTTTGAATTCATTCCACGCTATACCAAGAATTTTCCTTAGACATTTATTTTCGAATGCGTTCAACTTTGTTTCTATGTTTCTTGTTGTTTTCCAGCTTTCACATACGTACGGGTTGATAGTACATTTGATTTGAATAGTCTAAGTTTTTTGTTTGTGCTAATGAGTTTTGATTTCCACAACTTTTCAAGGCTTCTGAAAGACATTGCTGCTTTAGCTATTCTGATTTTAATTTCTTTGCTTACGCGATTAATGCAAGTAAGATTTAATGAAATTTCCTTTTACTGCATGTGTTTATGTAAGTTTGTTTGCATGTATTTAAAAAGAAGAATAATGGTCACAATAAAAACCGTTAAACACCGCTACGACATCATATGCCATACCTATAGTAAAGTAAAGTACCCCCGTCACGCCAAGTGGCGTATAAAGAAAATGGTGTTAGTGACCTAAATTTTACAGACCTTCAGCACATGATTTTTGGGATAATGTGGTCGGTATTACGCCCGTGCCGCTTTACTTTCCCAGAAAAAAATTCGGTACCCATTTAAGGCTGAGTGAATCCGGAAGCCGTCATATTGGTTCGAACCCTACCCCTTGTCATTTGTAGTCCAGTTCACTAACCACTGAGCTATCGCGGCTCCTCATACCGTTAGGGGATCATGTATTTCCACAATTTTCTGCCCACAGTGAACAGTATTATTTATGTTGTTGACTGTTTACATTGCCACGTCACAAAGCTATATAGTATCTTCCCTCTTTACCGTCCGCGATCTTGATTTCCCTGTAGTTTGCCAGTGTAACAAAATATTCCAAGAGCTCTGTTATAAAGGGAGAAAAAACAGTAAACGGTGTCTATCATGCCTTGTGGTGCATAAGCAATATTATGTGTGTGTTTGTATTCTTCAAGACATGTGTTTTTTTTCTTTTGGGAAGTTGTTGCTCAGTATATCACCGATCTCACACCTCACACACCACACATACACACCATACATCAATCCACCCACTTTCTCAAATATATATTCTTTGACATATTCACTTGCTCACTCAATAATTCCCTCACTAACTCCTCACCAGCCCACCCTTGTTAATTCACTCTCACTCATTCATGTATGTGTTTATTCATTTATGTGTGTATTCATTTATTTCCTGAATAACTCGCTACTTTATCTTTACATCCTCTTTTGCCCACAAACCAAATACATTCACTCACTCACTTACTCACTCAGACACATATTACCAGTAATTTACTCACGTATACACTTTCACAACACATGCATTCACTCACTCACTCTTACACATACACATATTATTTAATCACTCATTTACTTGCTCATCACACATTCACTGGCTGATTTAGCCACACGTTCATTCGCTCATTAACTCACTCATCCAGCTGTACTACGAACTCACCTACACACTCACCAATCAAACTGCCACACACCCACCCATTTGCTCATTAACTCACTCATCCAGCTGTACTACGAACTCACCTACACACTCACCAATCAAACTGCCCCACACCCACC
Organism: Megaustenia siamemsis; assembly: GCA_032433765.1. NCBI lineage: Eukaryota > Metazoa > Mollusca > Gastropoda > Stylommatophora > Ariophantidae > Megaustenia > Megaustenia siamemsis. The sequence continues at coordinate 60,400,009 of JAVIAB010000001.1, forward strand.
CATTCGCTCATTAACTCACTCATCCAGCTGTACTACGAACTTACTCATCTACACACTCACCAATCAAACTGCCCCACACCCACCCATTCGCTCATTAACTCACTCATCCAGCTGTACTACGAACTTACTCACCTACACACTCACCAATCAAACTGCCCCACACCCACCCATTCGCTCATTAACTCACTCATCCAGCTGTACTACGAACTCGCCTACACACTCACCAATCAAACTGCCCCACACCCACCCATTTGCTCATTAACTCACTCATCCAGCTGTACTACGAACTCACCTACACACTCACCAATCAAACTGCCCACACCCACCCATTTGCTCATTAACTCACTCATCCAGCTGTACTACGAACTCACCTACACACTCACCAATCAAACTGCCCCACACCCACCCATTCGCTCATTAACTCACTCATCCAGCTGTACTACGAACTTACCTACACACTCACCAATCAAACTGCCCCACACCCACCCATTCGCTCATTAACTCACTCATCCAGCTGTACTACGAACTTACTCACCTACACACTCACCAATCAAACTGCCCCACACCCACCCATTCGCTCATTAACTCACTCATCCAGCTGTACTACGAACTCGCCTACACACTCACCAATCAAACTGCCCCACACCCACCCATTTGCTCATTAACTCACTCATCCAGCTGTACTACGAACTCACCTACACACTCACCAATCAAACTGCCCCACACCCACCCATTTGCTCATTAACTCACTCATCCAGCTGTACTACGAACTCACCTACACACTCACCAATAAACTGCCCCACACCCACCCATTTGCTCATTAACTCACTCATCCAGCTGTACTACGAACTCACCTACACACTCACCAATCAAACTGCCCCACACCCACCCATTCGCTCATTAACTCACTCATCCAGCTGTACTACGAACTCACCTACACACTCACCAATAAACTGCCACACACCCACCCATTCGCTCATTAACTCACTCATCCAGCTGTACTACGAACTTACTCATCTACACACTCACCAATCAAACTGCCCCCACCCACCCATTCGCTCATTAACTCACTCATCCAGCTGTATACGAACTTACTCATCTACACACTCACCAATCAAACTGCCCCACACCCACCCATTCGCTCATTAACTCACTCATCCAGCTTTACTACGAACTTACTCATCTACACACTCACCAATCAAACTGCCCCACACCCACCCATTTGCTCATTAACTCACTCATCCAGCTGTACTACGAACTCACCTACACACTCACCAATCAAACTGCCCCACACCCACCCATTTGCTCATTAACTCACTCATCCAGCTGTACTACGAACTCACCTACACACTCACCAATCAAACTGCCCCACACCCACCCATTTTCTCATTAACTCACTCATCCAGCTGTACTACGAACTCACCTACACACTCACCAATCAAACTGCCCCACACCCACCCATTTGCTCATTAACTCACTCATCCAGCTGTACTACGAACTCACCTACACACTCACCAATCAAACTGCCCCACACCCACCCATTCGCTCATTAACTCACTCATCCAGCTGTACTACGAACTCACCTACACACTCACCAATCAAACTGCCCTACACCCACCCATTCGCTCATTAACTCACTCATCCAGCTGTACTACGAACTCACCTACACACTCACCAATCAAACTGCCCCACACCCACCCATTTGCTCATTAACTCACTCATCCAGCTGTACTACGAACTCACCTACACACTCACCAATCAAACTGCCCCACACCCACCCATTTGCTCATTAACTCACTCATCCAGCTGTACTACGAACTCACCTAAACACTCACCAATCAAACTGCCCCACACCCACCCATTCGCTCATTAACTCACTGATCCAGCTGTACTACGAACTCACCTACACACTCACCAATCAAACTGCCCCACACCCACCCATTCGCTCATTAACTCACTCATCCAGCTGTACTACGAACTTACCTACACAATCACCAATCAAACTGCCCCACACCCACCCATTTGCTCATTAACTCACTCATCCAGCTGTACTACGAACTCACCTACACACTCACCAATCAAACTGCCCCACACCCACCCATTTGCTCATTAACTCACTCATCCAGCTGTACTACGAACTCACCTACACACTCACCAATCAAACTGCCCCACACCCACCCATTTGCTCATTAACTCACTCATCCAGCTGTACTACGAACTCACCTACACACTCACCAATCAAACTGCCCCACACCCACCCATTCGCTCATTAACTCACTCATCCAGCTGTACTACGAACTCACCTACACACTCACCAATCAAACTGCCCCACACCCACCCATTCGCTCATTAACTCACTCATCCAGCTGTACTACGAACTTACCTACACACTCACCAATCAAACTGCCCCACACCCACCCATTTGCTCATTAACTCACTCATCCAGCTGTACTACGAACTCACCTACACACTCACCAATCAAACTGCCCCACACCCACCCATTTGCTCATTAACTCACTCATCCAGCTGTACTACGAACTCACCTACACACTCACCAATCAAACTGCCCCACACCCACCCATTTGCTCATTAACTCACTCATCCAGCTGTACTTCGAACTCACCTACACACTCACCAATCAAACTGCCCCACACCCACCCATTTGCTCATTAACTCACTCATCCAGCTGTACTACGAACTCACCTACACACTCACCAATCAAACTGCCCCACACCCACCCATTTGCTCATTAACTCACTCATCCAGCTGTACTACGAACTCACCTACACACTCACCAATCAAACTGCCCCACACCCACCCATTTGCTCATTAACTCACTCATCCAGCTGTACTACGAACTCACCTACACACTCACCAATCAAACTGCCCCACACCCACCCATTTGCTCATTAACTCACTCATCCAGCTGTACTACGAACTCACCTACACACTCACCAATCAAACTGCCCCACACCCACCCATTTGCTCATTAACTCACTCATCCAGCTGTACTACGAACTCACCTACACACTCACCAATCAAACTGCCCCACACCCACCCATTTGCTCATTAACTCACTGGTTAGACTTAGAAAAGTCATTTGATAACATTTGGAAAGGGGAACTCTTTGTACCTGTGAACATTGCGACAGCAAGTGCCCGAATACAACAGACTTCCCTTATTGGAAAAGTGGGCACTTAACCGGCAAGTTAAAATAAATGAAGTAAAAACAACACACAGTATTCTCCCTCTCAAACAAACCTCAGCGCCCCAAACTAAAACTAAATGGTAAAAATCTACATCTGAATGAAAACCCAAGATATCTGGACATAGCATTTGACTGATGTTTGACAAGGAGAGCTCAGATAGAAAGAACTAGACAAAGAGCAAGGCAAAGGATGGCAATTATTAAAATATTATCAGCCACAACTTTGAGGGTAGATGGGAGTGTGCTAAAGAGGCTTTACACGGGACAAGTAAGACCAGTCATGAAGAGTATGGTATTGTAACATGGACTACAGCAACAAAGTCACATTATGTGAAGATCAACAGACTCCAAAGCCAAGCAATGATGATTAAAACTGGAGGTATGAGATCAGCATCCATCATAGAACTGGAAACAATAAAACATTTGCAATCACTTGGAGAGAAAAGAGAAACCAGGACGCAGCAACAAGGGGAACAATTCAGAAGACTGACTAATCATCCCATGCACTAGAGAATAAAGGGCTTTGGACAAGGCAGATTAAAGCAGGAAAATTGTGTGGAATCACCAAAGCTATGCAGACAGCAGATCCAATAAACTGGATGATAACAGCAAAACCATTTCAAAAATGCATACAAACATCCACTGTGAAGAAAACATCATCTTCCAGAACTAACAGCGAGCATTCCCGATATATTGTATAAAACATAAAGAATGGAGAAGAGGGAAGAATAAAGCTAAGACACATAGAGAAACACTACAAACGCCCCCCTGGACACTTGTCTACACAGATTGATCAACAACTAATGCGACAGAAAATAAAGTAACTTTAAGGCAGATGCAGAATCGATGAAAACTGCAGCTGATACTATCTTGAAGGAAAAGATTAAAGAAGAAAATCGCATTTCTCACAGATGCTCTATCAGTAGTTACAGCACTGAACAGTTATGAAAACCTTGATGATCTAAGAAAAATGCAATACATGCTCTATTAGTAGTTATAGCACTGAACAGTTTCGAAGACCTTGATGATCTAAGAGAAGTGCTATACATGCTCTATCAGTAGTTACAGCACTGAACAGTTATCAAAATCTTGATGATCTAAGAGAAGTGCAATACATGCTCTATCAGTAGTTACAGCACTGAACAGTTATCAAAATATTGATGATCTAAGAGAAGTGCTATACATGCTCTATCAGTAGTTACAGCACTGAACAGTTATCAAAACCCTGATGATCTAAGAGAAGTGCAATACATGCTCTATCAGAGATGCAGAACTATGATTCAGTGGATCCCATCTCACTGCAATATTCATGAAAACAACGAGGCAGACAAGTTGGCAGAGGATGATGGTAAATTAAAGCAGCCAGATACAGGTAGAACTAACGAGGAATCAAAGAGGTTTGTAAGAAACAAATACATGAACAAATGGAATACAAAACACTACGTCTAACAGAAAATGATGCACACCATCAGATCAACAGACAAGAACAAGTAACAATTTTTAGACTGCAAACAGCCCACAACAGATTGATGTACCACCTTTTCAACACCCTAAGGATATGGACCTCTGATGTATGTGACTGTGGCACAGGGACTGTGTTCAGACTGCTGAACATCTGCTACAATCATGTCCAACATATGATGAACAGAGAAGGCGGTTGTGGCCATCACCGGTACCATGCCGGGACAAGCTGTGTGGTGATGTCACCAGCTTTGGGCTGACTAACAATTTTTTCGAACTTACTGACGTCAAGAGAAGAAGAATTCCATCTTAGGCAGTGGAAGTTTGTCAACATTCGAAACTGGTTTCTTCGTCGCGTTACATTCACATGGTCTCTGTAAATGAGATCCCAATGACTAGCCCACTCGTCTAACGTTTAACAATAGGAGGTCCTGTGTGCAGTCGCGCACGTTAAAGAACCTTTAGTGGTTAAAAGTCGGAAGCAGTAGTTCAAAAATGGCCGCCACGAAAAAATCTACCCTTGGTAAAGTTGGATATGTCGAGTCTAATGAAACAGATATGGGGATTTGCCGTAAACTGTTAACACACGGCCTCAAAGCCCATTTAACGTGTAAATACTGAGAAGAGAAATTCTCAACGTCATTGAATGTGATTGACGCGAAGAAGAAATGTGATAAATTATGTCATAAATTATGTGATAACTGGAAAAACTGAGAAGGAGATAGACGTCAATGAGAGAAGATACTAAACAGTTGAACAAAGAGGTAGAGAGTGAACCCAACAGTGGAATTCATCAGAAGCATGGGTGTATGAGAGAGAGAGAGAGAGACAGAGAGATGTAGAGACATGATTGTCAGAGACAGAGAGATGTAGAGACATGATTGTCAGAGACAGAGAGATGTAGAGATATGATTGTCAGAGACAGAGAGATGTAGAGACATGATTGTCAACGCCTCCGAGCATTACACCTGATGATGACGGCGACATTAAAATGTCCATCGACACTTTTTTTTTTACCTAGCAATGATGGATGCACCGCAGACCACAACAGGAAATCTTTAAAGGGCAAAAAAAAAAACATGAAATTAAATAGTTTTCAGCAGTATTGTAGGTTTTGTTAGTTAAAAAAAAGTATTAATCTTTTATCATTAATTCGCATGTCATAACTTTAATTTTTTTGCTTTTGTTTTTTTGTTATTTAAAACATTTTGTTTGTCACGATGGGGAACGAACTTATTAGAATATATATATAAAGCCATTCCTTGACTGCTTGTATCTGTCACTCGGTAGCTGCACTTTAAAGCGAAAACCTTATGCTTATAAACATTCTTGTTACTTAGTTCTTCTACTGTGGATTAGTTTTACAGAAAATGTCATAGCAATCTATTTTGTAATGATTGTCGGATGGCAGACGATGTTAATATGTGTTGTAAACAAGCACGAACGTGAAGCAGCTGTTTGAGTAATGTATTCACAGGAGGATAGAGTGAGAGAGTGTGTACGGTAGGGCTGTGGACATTGTTGCCAACCAGGAGTTGGCGATGGCATGAGAATAATAAGTATGCAGTGGCGTGACCCTTGTTCAGGCTTGCTCTACTTCTTTATTACATAACCCCGGGGTCTTTGAGGCACTGCTAACAGACTTCGTCAACCTTCTGTCTCAGTTTCTTTCTGTCTTTAGCCAATCTTTGGGAATCTATAAAACCGAAGCGTGTCCATTCGTTGATGTTATCTTCCCATCTTTTTCTCTGCCGACCTCTCCTTCTCTGTTCTTTAACAGTACCTTCCAGGATGGTCTTTGCTAGACGATCTATAAACGTGGCCAAACCTTTTCATGTTGCGTTTCTTCACAATAGTCAATGAATCATCCTGTACTCCTATTGCTTGTATTTTTTGCGATTTTTTATTTGTTTATGATTTTTTTTTCCGTTCGCCAGCATTTACCTCTGACGAAGTCCCTAGAGACTAGGAACTGAATTTTGCGTGTTAATCCATTTTTCCCTGGCAGCCGTGTGCACAGGGGTCCCTCGCCGCACAGGCAGATAACTCCGACTTCGGCGGTACTCATATGAGTAATTGAAGTTTCAAGCCTGGCCTCGCTGCTGAGACCAGGGATGGTTGCCACAGAGAGAAATCATACCAAAAAAACCCAACCGGTGTAGCCGGGATTTGATATGATCTAAGTAAAAGAAGCTGAAAATCTAACGATAGTATTCCACCTATATAGATTGCATTTCCTTCTGTTCTAGCTGAAGAGCTCTGCTGTAATGATCCATGTTTTGCAAATGTATAAGAAAAACTGATGTAACGAGGATGCGCATCATCCTGATTTTAGAGCTGTGAGCCTTGTGTTTCCATTGTTCATAATTACACGTCCGTTTATCAAGACTGGCCCTACATAACACTGCAAAAACTCCTTTATTTTAGAATCATCTTCTCTTTATTCATAATGGTAACTCGCTTTGTCTGTTGAATAACGAAATAAGAATCCCTCTTATTTAGTTGTTATTCTCTGAAAAAAACTTATTCAGATAGGAACACAAGTTAATGGGTTTTCATGTTGTTTCGTTTAGTATTAGCAACATTACTTTTAAAAATGATAAGTCTACAGTAAATGAATGCTTGTTTCTATATGTATTTATTATTATTTTTTGTTTGTTTTCAGGCCGTAAGTGTGGCTGCCTGGACCCTGACAACGGTCAAAGAAGAGATGATTAGAGCCACTGCCACTTGCCACGCATGTCGTAGGAGACGACTTTGAAGGTTGGGGTCGAAATCTTTACCGGCGTTATCTGGGCTAAAGCCATCTTCTGTTCTTTCGCTAGTGTGTGACGGGCATGCTTCACACTGGGGGAAATAGTGAAAAGTAGATGTGAACACTGTAAAGTTGCAATAAAGATAATATGTCGACTAAACTAAACTGTTTTCAAATCTCTTCATTTTGTGGCACATATCTCCTGATTAAGAAAGAAAATGTGAACCTGTATGTTAGGCTTCAATCACTTTAAACACGAGGCCTATACTTCTGGTGCCTTAGTAACCATCTGGAGTGCTCAAAGAATGTGCTGATGACGTAATAATAATGTTTGTTTTATCTATATTTTAAATTAATTAAAAAAACAAACGTAGATAGGTGAAAATAATAATAAATAACTGATGTCTTTAAAGTAACGTTTTTTTTTTTCACCTGAAACGTCAAGACAATTTTAAAGTGAACTGCTTTATTCGTCACTCCTTGGACTTTTTGAGATTTTTACAATTTATTTTGAGAGTTTGTACACGGGTAGCTTGAGGTAAACGACATTGTGGATTTGTATATAGGTTGCTTGGGTTTAACGACATTGTGGTTTTATATAAAAGGTCGCTTGAGTTTAACGACATTATAGGGGTTGGTGGTCTAGTAGTAAGACATCAACATCTGGACAAGAAGGTCACAGGTTCGAATTCTGATATAAGCGGTGGGAATTGTTATCCTTGAATACGTGGCTCTATTCTCCCGTGATCTTCGGATAGTGAGTTGTAGTATAAAGCCACCTCAGAAAACGGCGAAAAACAGGAGGTCACATGTGCGCTCTATGAGTGCGTCAAAGAAAGAGTAGTCATTCAGTGGATACCGTCACACTGTAATATACACGGGAACGAACGCTCAGACAAATGAGCTTAAGAGGGAGGGTGATTACCACAAAAGAACTATCCGCCCAGTTATGATGAAGCCAAATCCATCCTCAAGTGTCAGTTCCATGAAAAATGGAAACGAGAACACCCAAAGCATAACGAGAGGGACGGATACTACCAACTATCAAGGAGCGATCAAGTCATCATACTTCGCCTACGCACTGGCCACAATAGAATGAGAAATCACATGTTCACCAAATTCAAAATAGGTACAACCAGTCTATGCCACTGTACACTGGACAATGTGACTACAAAACATGTTCTACAGGATTGCCCCCAGTACACAGACCTGAGAAGAGCAATGTGGTCCACGCCCACCTCCCTGGAGGAGAAACTATATCGGGCAATCGAATCACTTATACAGACAGCTGCCTTCATGAGAGAGTCTGGAATCCTACTCTGATTGAGTCTTGATCGCAGAGAAAGAGAGAGAGAGAGAGAGAGAGAGAGAGAGAGAGAGAGAGACTTATAACGCCTGTTTTTGAGCAGTCGTGTTCATTAACTTAGTTTCAATATTTTTACTGAGATGTTTTAGAACTTTTTTTTTCTTATTTTGCCTACATTATGGATCTATATTCAAATAGTTTAATTTTGATTACATTAGAAAATCTAATTTCGAGTCTTTTGATTTAATCTTCTTCATATCTACATCAGGCATATATAACAAATCTTGGAAACCTCTGCGTCACTAGTTGACTAAATTAAAACATAAACAACATCCAGCAGTTGTCAGGGACACGTGCGATTGTTGTTTAAATGACGTGTTTTGAAAGGAAAGCACGAGACCCAGACGAGTGAGACAAAAAATGCTACTCCACGTCGAGATAGCGATGGCTTCAGTTTTTCTGTCAACACAGATGAAGGTCAGATAAGATGGTCATTTATTAAATGTGTCTTTCTGCAATGTGACATAATATGTGGTCTCAAACATTATGATTTGTATTTTAGATGTTGAGACAGCCAGCTAGCCAATCGGTGTTATATATATATATAGTTCTAAATGTAAATAGATATCGTGGACGACAAAGAGAGAAGATACTACTATAAATAAATAGCTCTGTGTTGTAGCACGGTAAACAATCAACAACAGAATTGATACGATGCACTGTGGACAGAAAATTGTGACAATATATGATCACAAATCGGCATGGCACATGATGATGATGTGTATGTGTGTGTGTGTGTGTGTGTGTGTGCGCGTGTGTGCGCGCTCGCGTGTTTCAAATACTAAAAACTGTGAGAAATCCATTTCGAGTTGTATTATATTCTGTCTTTAAATTTGTATCGCCTGGTTCTTTGATAGAACAAGTTCTAGATAAAGCCACAAATAACTAACCGTGAGAAAATACCTGCTCACGACGGTCAGCTAAACACGTATCGTATGTACGTGTGTGTATGTTAAGAGAGAGCCTAAAGATGTATGTTTACGTGTTGACAGCGCCCAGAAAAGAAAAAGCGTGTATTGGTTGAAATAGATAGACCAGGGTCGTCCTATACAAGTGTTAGATCTACTTCTGAAAGAGAGAGATGATATAGTTTACCAAGAAGGGACTGCTTGCACAAGTGTGGAGGCTTGGTCAAGTATGGAGGTCCAGAAATAAAACGTGCATGCCATCGACAATGTTAGTGTTAATGTCTGAAACATGTTGGATGTTCAACCAGGAAGATCAAGACATAAAATTCTCCACTTCTGATTGTGTTTTAAAACTGTTTGTTTTTAGTATTGTCTTAAATATAATAATATCAACAACATCAAAGTGTAAGGCTTCTCATGTTGCATTTCGCACCGGGTAGTACTGTGTGAATGATTCCAGATTGAAAGCGTAGCAACAATGATGTATTTTATCTCCCTTGTTATTTGGAATTGTCATTGACTTTGTAAAAAAAAAAAAAAAAAAAAAACCTTTGTTGAGATAAAATGTGTTAGACGAATGACAGGAAACAGCCTGAGAGAGAAGATCAGAAATGAAGAACTGAGACAAAAGCGTGGAATAACCCTCGCCATAGAATAAATAAAGAAAGAACAGATAAAATTGGTTGGCCACGTGACAAGACAGAATGATCACAACTTAACACAACGAGCCTTCAATAAACGTTGTGAGAACACCAGACCCTATGGCCGACCACGAAAAAAGATAGATTGACGGAATATTAGAAGCACTAGGAAAAATACCAGCAGCAGAGCCCACATGAAGAGCAAAAGACAGCAAATTATATCTCCCCTCGACGCTGAACGGTAAATTATGAAGGAAATGAAAAGACTCTGAGGTGGAAAAATAAGAAGAAGAATGACTTCTTAATACAGAAATGTTATACATGCAACAAAAGCATTCGATTGATACTTTGGCTTCAACTAGAGGACTTTGATTATGCAGACGACGTAGTTCTTACCGGTAGCAACGCAAGACTGCAATGCAAGGAGAAACAAATGCCCTTTTACCAATGTTTATAAAACTAGAAACTGAGGTCAACCAAGAAGAGACGAAAGTAACGAAATATCAAATTAACACAGAAGAAAAATTTGCGTGGAACAGTGCAAGAAGTAGATCACTTCGTGTATCTTGGAAGTTGCATAGATCAAGGACTCACAAAGAAAGTAATTCGAATCAGAACAGCACAGTTAACAATGACTTTCATAAACCTTGATAAAGTAAAGAAATTAAAATGACTTCGAATAAAAACAAAGCTCAGGAATTGCCAAATCGAATGTATCATCCACCCTTACTTATAGTTGTAAAAGCTGGAAAAGAATTAGAGAAATAGAAAACAAATGATACGCATTTTAAAAATCAGGAAAATACTTCTTATTGAGCTATTGAGTCATTTGCGGTTCATCATCATGGCGCTCCGAACATGTCCATAGGTGCTCAGATCCCCTCCTCAGCAAGTCCCGCAGTGTCCAGCAACTGACGATTCCAGTTCTGTGTTGGTTGATAAGTCTTCTGGACTTCCTGTAAGATGGTGGATCTAGGTCACGTTATCTCGATTGCTGCAGTAAGTGTATTCAGAATCTGATTAATTTTGGTTCCCCGTAGTACTTTTTTGCGTTAAAGTATAAATGATGATCTACTTATTACATCTGTGCGGCTAAAGCGAACTTGTACGCCGGCAACAGTCCTTTTTTGACAGATCAAGTGTTGTGAATGCGATCTTCCAAAGTTTAGACTTGATCTGCGCTTTACGTCACATTGGTGCTGTTCATGACCGTTGTTGGAATTCCTTGACGCAAGTTATTTCCATGTTACTTATTAATATAAGGTACTTCGTCAGCCATAGTTTTATCTCTTTAGGGAATTTGCACCGTATTTTGTTTGCCATAGGCTGCTTTCACTAGAGTAATTGGGAATCTAAGGGGAGCGACATTGTGTGTACGACATTTGTGTGTGCTACGTCATCGTAATAATGGTGATGGTCTAATCGCCAACTACTTACTCCATCAAGCTTGGGCAGATGGTGCTCGTAAGCCTGGGAGGGTAGAAAATCTAAGGGCAGAATCTCCCTACAGAAAAGACAATATGCTGCCTTGCAGGAAGATTGGGGACAATCAAAGGCTAAGGAAAGCAAACCTGAATAAAATGCTGGCTGAAATCGGATGCACTGGGCCACTGGCGCAGAACACAGTGCAACGTTTTAATAAGTAATCAATCAGACTGGATCTAACAGACTCTAATTATGATAGAAACTACCACTGACCGGAAAGGCTTCAAGAAACAGCTGAATATAATACACTGGAATGCGGAGGGCAAATACCACAAAAAAACAAGCTTTAACAATCAGACTAGCAGAGGAGGAGATAGACGTTGCCTGCATCCAGAAAACTCATCTTAATCCTCAGCACAGATTTATGATCAGGGGCTACCAAACATTTAGACAAGACAGGGAAGGTCACACGGGTGGAATTCTTACACTTATTAAAAATTCCATCCCAGCAAAACTGATAGATATAGTCACAAACGGAGAGGCAGAGATCATTGGTACAGACCTATGCATTAACTCCGCTAGTTTAAGGATATTTAATATATACTGTCCAAATGACAAATTACTGAAGCTGGAGTCAATGGAAATAACACCATCAAAGTGTCTGGTAGTAGGAGACTTTAACAGCCACTCTGAAATATGGGGATATAAGGAGTGCAATGTTCGAGGTGAAGAAGTGGAAGAATGGGAAGTAGACAACAACCTATTCCTCATAAACTCTGGGAGGACTCCCCCCCCCCCAACCTTCTACTCAAGAAGATGGAAAACAACTTCCACTCCCGACATAGCATTTGCAACTGGAGACATATCTATCAAAATAACCAGAAAAGTGCTGAACCAACTTGGAGATAGTGACCATAAACCAGTCAAACTTTCAGTGGCTCTTGCTCACAAACAGGAGTTGCAAATACCTCTTCCCCGCTGGAACTATAAGAGAGCAGACTGGGAAAAGTTTGCAAGACTCACTGATGCATATGCTGCGCCTATCAGCCCCCACGAAAAGAAGGTTAATAATATGATAGAGCAGTTAACAAATGGAATCCTGAGAGCTGCTAAAGAATCCATTCCTAGAGGAGCAAGAAGGAACTACAAGCCATACTGGAGCAAGGAAATACAGAGACTAGAAGAGGAACTGGACTCTGTCAGAGAACTAGCTGAAACATTACACAGCACAGAGAGCAACATTGCCTACCTACAAAGCAGCCTCGGCCAAATACAGACGTGAGGTTACGATATCAGCAAGATAGAGCTGGATAGACAAAACAGAGAGCCTTAATCTAGACAAAACTGGTCATAAACTATGGAAACTTGCAAAAGCTCTGAGCGACGAAAACAACTGCCGACCTCCAATATCATTAGCACACAATCAGAACATCCTCACAGGCAAGAGGGCATCAAATCTACTGATAGAGACTTACAAGAACATTAGTAGAATAAACATTCCAATAGACAAACAGAGAGCTGCAAGACGGGAAAACCAAGATGCAAAATACATGCCTTTAGCACCAGAAGAGCATCAGACGACCATCTTTACCCCAACTGAATTAGATGTTGCCCTCAAAGGATTGAAGCTCAAAAGGTCCCTTGGTAAAAGATGGAATCTCCAACGAAATGCTCCTAAATCTGGGACAGAAAGCCAAGAGCCAGCTTCTAAGGATAATGAATGCTAGAATGGAAGAGGTCATGTGCCGGCAATCTGGAAAGAAGCTATTATGGTGCCCATCCTCAAGAGTGGAAAAGACCCACTAGACCCAAGTAGCTATAGACCAATTAGCCTACTGTGTTGCCTGAGTAAACTCATAGAAAGGCTGGTTAACAGAAGACTTATGTGGCATTTGGAGACAAAACAACAAATCATACCACAACAAAGTGGCTTCCGTCAGCACAGATCAACTGAGGACCTGGTCACCTACATTGCACAGGAAATAGAGGATGCTCTACAAGGAAAAAAACACACACTGGCAGTGTGGGTCGACATGGAGAAGGCTTTTGATAGGGTTTGGTGAGAGGGTTTAAAAAACAAGCTTTTTAGACTTGGCATCCAGGGTCGTTTATTCATTTGGGTCTCTCAATACCTTCAGGATAGAACGGCCAGAGTACAAGTTCAAGGTCAACTAAGTAAGAAGGTCTCTATCGAACAAGGTGTACAACAAGGCGGAGTCCTGTCCCCAACACTCTTTTTAATTTGCATAAATGACATCGTAATGGACATTCCATCCAGAATACACTCAGCAATATACGCAGATGATCTGGCGTTGTGGGCTTGTGAGGAAAGTATGTCGGTGGCTGGACCCATGATGCAAGATGCCCTAGGTGAACTTGAAAAATGGACGAACTCCTGGTTCTTACCAATCAACGAAAAGGAAAACTTCATACACAATTTTCAGTCTATCAAGAAACACACTCTCTGCAAACTTGAAGATAAAAGACCATACACTCCCTATTGACCAAACCCAACATATCTTGGTGTCACCATGAATCGCAGAATGACTTGGAAAAATCAGATAGACAGAGCGAGGAAAAAAGCCAGAAAACTAACAAATATTATGAAGAAACTGGCAGGAAGGGACTGGGGGGCAGACAGCAATATTTTGAAAAGACTATACGTAGGAGGAGTCAGACTAAATCTAGAGTATGGAGTCACAGCCTGGGATATGGCTTCCAAATCACACCTTAGCAAAATTAACAGAACACAGAACCAAGCTGCCCGTATCATCACTGGTGCTATGAAATCTACACCTATCACGACTCTAGAAACAGTAACAGGTTTACAACCCTTAGATGACAGACGGGTCACTAAAGTATTGCAACAAGCGGAGAAATATAGAAGGCTCCTTAGCCACCCCATGCACCAAAGAATATCTGGTTCCGGAATTGTACGACTAAAGAGGAGCAACTTCGCTGCAATTGCCAAAGAACTAACTACTGGAGACCCAGTACTTTCTCAAACAATATCAAAACCCTTGGGCCCATCTGATATGTCCCCTCATGGAAAGCATAAAATACCAGAACTTAAGCAAAATGTAACAGGAATCATGAAAAAGGCACCCAATCAGACATAGAAAGAAAACACGTAGCAGAAAAATACATACACGATACGTACCCACATGACTCTTGGTCCCACATATACACAGATGGCTCTGCTACAAATGCCACCAGAAATGGAGGGGAAGGTGTGTTCTTGACGCTGAATAATCAGGACGAGATCACCAAGTCAATAGCTACTGGAAAATTCTCAAACAACTTTAAAGCAGAAACTGAGGCCATCAGAGAAGCTGCGACATTGACTACTCATCACAAAAATATAACATGCACAATAAATTGGTGATTCTGACTGATGCACTGTCAGTATTATCAGCCCTAAAAGCCCCAAGAACAATGAACTCGATGACTGGAGAACAACCCTGGACCAACTATGCAATAACTTCCAGAAAGTAGTCATTCAATGGATATCATCACACTGTAATATACGCGGGAACGAACGCGCAGACAAATTAGCTAAAGAGGGAGGGAGATTACGACAAGAGAACCATCCGCTCAGTTATGATGAAGCCAAATCCATCCTCAAGCGTCAGTTCCATGAAAAATGGAAACAAGAACACCCAAAGCATAACGAGAGTGACGGATACCACCAACTATCAAGGAGCGATCAAGTGATCATACTTCGCCTACGCACAGGCCACAATAGAATGAGAAATCACATGTTCACCAAATTCAAAATAAGTACAACCAGCCTATGCCACTGTACACTGGACAATATGATTACAAAACATGTTCTACAGGAAGCGCCCAGTACACAGACCTGAGAAGAGCAATGTGGTCCACGCCCACCTCCATGGAAGAGAAACTATATGGGGCAATCGATTCACTTAAACAGACAGCTGCCTTCATGAGAGAGTCTGGAATCCTACTCTTATTGAATCTTGATCGCAGAGAGAGAGATAAGTCTTCTTATACGCCCACTGAGTTTCTCGTTTCTAGCTGTGCCCATCTTAATTCTTTCCTTCTTCCGAAGGAATGACGTGGGCTCATGGTTGTCAAAGGCATGTGCCCTACCAACATCTTGGAGGGCATTGATGATGTCTACCCGATCCATTGGTTGACCGTCTTCAACGACAGCACAGCTAGCCAACCTGTCCGCTCTTTCATTTCCCCGTACTTCCGCATGTCCAAGAACGTAGACAAATATGACCCTACGTAATTTTGACTGCTGTATTGACTCTAGCCGTTGCCTGCGTGCTGACCCTCCCTCCACTCTTTTTATCATGCTCATGGAATCACTCAGTATGCAGGCGTGGGAGAAGTCTTGTGACTCTAACCAGATGAGTTGTTGTATGCCTGGGTCACTGCGATCACCTCCATTGTCAATGTACTCGTGGTCATAACGTATGCACCACTGTCTTCCTTGACTACTCTGTCTGCCGACCGTACTATAAATGCCGATGCACTCCTTTGGTGTCGTATTACAGATCCATCTGTATAGATGACGTCATTTCTCTCATCGATGTTATTCCAGATGAGACCCTTGACCTCCGCATTGCCCACCACTGAGTTCTGTTCCCTACATTTCCTGTCGCGTGTGACAATACACGAGAATGACCCCTTGAATTGCGTAGGCACCGGTATCCATTCCTCGCCAGCGTAAGCCCACATACCTGTTTGATTGCGTCTTCTGCTCGGCCCACCCATGATTTACCCATTTATACATCTTATGATATACAATGAATTCAAGACTAGTTGAAACAAGAAATCAGATAAATTGCTAAGCATCCAACAGAATCATTTATAATTTAAAAAATAAAGTGGCCATGTGTTGACTATGTGGTGAGAAGAGACAACAAACGAATCTCAGATCAAGGCCTCAAATGATAAACAGAGGTCAAAATAAGAAATGACCTTTGTAGAGAAATATTAAAAAGAAAAGAAGAAAGAAGCAATAACAGTGGACATCAGCTCCCATGCCGAGATTGAGAGGCTCGTCTGGGGAAGGGTCAAGTGACGAGATACAATGCTGGCCTTGTACATAGTCTGATGCTTAACAGCAAATATCGGCGGGTCTGGAAAGTCTGCAATTTCTGGAGTGTGTCTGCTTCGTTGTGAAAGAACAACAGATGAACAGGATGTCTGAAACATCACATTTAACCGTTTTTTTTTTTGGTAATATATCTCCTCTTTCTATATTCTCATGCACACTACACTACACACTACACTACACTACACTACACTACACTACACTACACTACACACTACACTACACTACACTACACTACACTACACTACACTACACTACACTACACTACACTACACTACACTACACTACACTACACTACACTACACTACACACACTACACTACACTACACTACACTACTACTACACTACACTACACTACACAACACTACACTACACTACACATACACATACACACAATACACACACATACCACAAACACACACACCACGCACCACACAACCACACATCACACAAAACATCTTCTTCTTATCGTTTTCTTCTTTCTTCGTCTTGTTATCGTCATCTTTTTTTCTTTCTTCTTCTGATTGCATTTCTCTTCTTCTTCTTATCGTTATCTTTTTATTATTTCTTCTTTTTGTCTTTCTCTTCTTCTTTCTTCATCTCTGCTTATCGTCTCCTTCTTCTAATTGTCTTCTTCTGCATCTTCTTTCTTCCTCATCTCCGGTCATTCAGTTATGCTCAGCGTCTATCACAGAGAGATGTGCTACCACCAGGAGCCGTCAGCTAGAAATACATGTGCTGGAAGCGTAAATTCTTTACAGTAGAGAGTAAAGAGCCCCCGTCACGCCAAGTGGCGTATAGGGAATATGGTGTTAGTGACCAAACATTTTACAAACCTTCAGCACATGATTTTTGGGGTAATGTGGTCGGTATTACGCCCGTGCCGCTTTACTTTCCCAGAAAAAAAATCCGGTACCCATTTAAGGCTGGCAGAACCCGGAAGCCGTCGGTTGGGATCGAACCCTACCTCTTGTCCTTTGTAGTCCAGTTCACTAACCACTGAGCTATCACGGCTCCCGTAAATTCTTTATGTACAACTTAATTTCTTTAGGCCGTTCTTTTGTTTTTAATTTAGCAAGTAAGGGTTCATGTCTTAAAGAGAAAAGTAACTTAATCAACGTACAAGATGCCATATCTCATATTGCAAGCTAATTGACATGCCATGTCCCATATACGTATTCATATAAAAGTCACTAATTCACTACTGGTTTTATAACGACCCACGTTATTAGATCATTCAGTTATGACATTAAATCGATTATATTGCCACTTCGTGTTATGTGATAGACCTTGGCAGTTTAAAAATATCCCTCAGGTGGTGTCAGGATTAATTTTTTTTTACAGGATTAATGTTCAAGAGGACAAGAGAATAACTGTCAGTGCCAACTACGATACGATTGGTCAATATTTGATAAATATGACAGCAAATCCAATTGAATTTAACTTCTTTTGTCTGAGGAATATACAACGTAATGTAGAAACAGCTCAAGTAAACACGGATACAAGTTCCAAACTTGCACTCTCAATCAGCAAACAAATAAATAAATAAAAGATACTGCAGGGGAAATTGTGTTAAGCTGAAGCTGTTTTCTAGATTGTTTGTTGCTTGTGTTTGCTAACTTTATATCTTTAACAAAGTCCCGGTAGACTGAATTTTGCGTTAACGTCGATTTTTTTTCCCCATTTTTTTTACACCGGCAGCCATGTGCTCAGGTGTCCTTCGTCATACAGGCAGATATCCTTCGACTTCAGAAGCTCTCTCATATTGGTTCTATGGTTATGGAAGGCCGGTATCACTGCAAACGAATTAAAATCCATAATTGCTCAACCGCCCGTGCCATTGGAATCATCCAAATTACTAACTCATCTCCCAAACAAAGAAAGGTAGCTGTAGTCCCCACCATAGCAGTCCCAGCACACGCCAAAAGATATATCTCATATTTTTATCGTTGAGTGTTCTGACGTTCTGTGTAGATTTTTTTTCTGCTAATTCTGCTCTGACAGCGATCATTTTGGCCTACTCTTTTGGATTTCCAATTGCCAGCGGTTCGTTAACGTGCGCTGAGTGTACACCGTACCTCCTGTTTTTCAGTTTCCCGAGAGGGCTAGACATTGAATCTCAGTACCAAGAGACCAGGGGGAGGAAAAAGCCACGGACTCGATTTAAAAAAAAAAAAATTATACCGCCTGTGGTGGGAATCGAACCCGAGACTTTTTTGTCCAGACGCCTACGTGTTACCACTAAAGCACCCAGCCCTCTCTGTTGTTTTTTTTTTGGTCCTGTCATTCACATGTAATTATTAACGATATTTTAGTTGCCTTGCCCAGTCGTTTCATTGATAAATGCAACATGTACATGGTTCTTTTGTAGAGCATTTACAATGATTAAAAGTCGCTACATGTTCAGTTTTAGCCGCGATAGCTTAGTCGTTAGGGAACTGGACTACAAAGGACAAGAGGTTGGGTTCGATCCTGATTGACGGGGTTTCGTGTTCACCCAGCGATGTGACTTCCGTTTCCAAACATGGTGGTACCGGATGTCTTTCTGGGAAAGTAAAGTGGCACGGGCGTAATATCGATCACATTACCGCAAAAATCATAGGCCGAAGGTCTGTAAAAATTCTGGTCACTAACACCATATTCCCTAAATGCCACTTGGCGTGATGGGGCTCTTTACTTTTTTTACTTTCTTTTACATGTTAAGTTTAACAAACAAGCGAAGAAAAGAATAGAAAAGATTGCATCACGAACGTTTACATGTACTCTCTCTATATATATATATATATATATCTATATATATATATCTCTCTCAGTCTCTCTCTCTCTCTCTATCTCTTAATTTCCTCTTATGCTCATATCTCAGGAGAAGTGGAGGGCGAGATAAAATGCTACTCCTGTATATATTTATGCCTTTATGTGCCGGACAGACAGACAGACAGATGGGCCGACGGACGAGCTTACTAGCAGACGGACGGACAGACAGACCGACAGACAAACGGACGGACGAACTTACTGGCAGACGGACGGACAGGCGGACAGACGGAAAGGCGGGCGAACGGACTGAAGGACAGAGAGACAGACAGACAGACAGACAGACAGACAGACAGACAGATAGACAGATAGATAGATAGATAGATAGATAGATAGATAGATAGATAGATAGATAGATAGATAGATAGATAGATAGATAGATAGATAGATAGATAGATAGATAGATAGATAGATAGATAGATAGATAGATAGATAGATAGATAGATAGTAGATGGGTGTGGGTGTGTGCCTGTGTTGTGAATAAATTGCCCATATCTTGAACCCACACAACAATAGATAGATAGATAGATAGATAGATAGATAGATAGATAGATAGATAGATAGATAGATAGATAGATAGATAGATAGATAGATAGATAGATAGATAGATAGATAGATAGATAGATAGATAGATAGATAGATAGATAGATAGATAGATAGATAGATAGATAGATAGATAGATAGATAGATAGATAGATAGATAGATAGATAGATAGATAGATTCCTTATTACAGCTTAATTGATACAATTTTAGTTGAAATGTCACACAAACATTAAGGGAAAAAAACGCTATGCACTAGATGTTAATTGGTTAATAGAAGCGACTGAATTAACATTGTTTAGCATCCTGTGTGTGTATATGTGTGGTGTGTGTGGGAGTGGGTGTGTGCCTGTGTTGTAAATAAATTGCCCATATCTTGAACCCACACAACAATAATCTAGACACGAAAACTTGCTGTATTTAAAGCTGTGTCGTTAGCTTTAATCTCCCGATGTTCCTTGCCATCTGTAGAGAGATGTACCAAGATGTGTGTCTCCTTTTGTCAGTTTGTCTTTCTCCTTCATTGGATAGGGCAGCCGTTAACGCAGATCAAACTATACTTTTATCATGACTTCAGAGAGTCTCAATTTGATGTAAAATGAATGAGTTATATCTTTCATTGCGCTAGAATTAGTCCCCTTCCACCCCCGTGCGGCTAACGGCACCCCCACAGTGAGGGGGAAAAAGAATAGAGCCGCTGTTACCTGCCACGCATGTCGCAAGAGGTGACTAAAGAGGTTTGGAATCGTCGCCTGTGCAATGAAGTAGGACGTGCACGGAGCGACCTTGTCAATAGTATTTGCAATGCATTTTTGGGAAGTGCAGTAACAAGGGGTTCCATGGATAGAATAGAATAGAATAGAATAGAATAGAATAGAATAGAATAGAATAGAATAGAATAGAATAGAATAGAATAGAATAGAATAGAATAGTTTTCTGGACACTTATGTCAAAGCTCTCTGGACACTTATGTCAAAGTTCTCTGGACACTTATGTCAAAGCTCTCTGGACACTTATGTCAAAGCTCTCTGGACACTTATGTCAAAGCTCTCTGGACACTTATGTCAAAGCTCTCTGGACATTTATGTCAAAGCTCTCTGGACACTTGTTAAATCTGGATATGGATCTGCGATTGTACAGAATAATAACTTCGTTATCAGCAATTTAATCAGCTGCGTCATCAACACAAAAAACAGACTTGAATAGAGCTCGAATTGATTCAGTTCATGTCACACATTTCATTTGTTTATCTTGAACATATATTTAATTGTTTTTTCTTCACTGTTCAACTACTTCAAATTTTACTATTTCGTTTCTTCGTTTCTTTCGTTTTTTTTTTAATTTGTCTGCAGATCCCAAATTTCAGAACTTTAATTACCTTTTTAATTCTGTTATTTGATAATGTCCTTGTTTCTACATCACGGACAAGCGGTGAATGAACATAACATTTCATATCTTCTATTTCACCTTTGACTGTTTTTGTTTAGAAAACAAGGCCATCATGAGCTTCAAAATGCGCAATTATAGCATTGGTCGTTGCTCACTTAATTATCTCGTCCAAAGCCCACTGACCAATCGAAACGTAATCCCTTCCCTCTAAACAACGTGTTAACTTATCCAATAAGGGTCTATACAAAGCTGAGTCCATTGACCAACTAAACCCCTTCCCCCTAAACAAGGTATTAATTTATCCAATAAGGGTCTATACAAAGCTGAGTCCATTGACCAACGAAACCCTTCCCCCTAAACAAGGTATTAATTTATCCAATAAGGGTCTATACAAAGCTGAGTTCATTGACCAACGAAACCCCTTCCCCCTAAACAAGGTATTAATTTATCCAATAAGGGTCTATACAAAGCTGAGTTCATTGACCAACGAAACCTCTTCCCCCTAAACAACGTATTAACTTATCCAATAAGGGTCTATACACAGCTGAGCCCATTGGCCAACGAAATCCTTTCCCCCATAACAACGTATTAACTTATCCAATAAGGGTCTATACACAGCTGAGCCCATTGACCAACGTGATCCCTTCCCACCATAACAACGTATTAACTTATCCAATAAGGGTCTATACACAGCTGAGCCCATTGGCCAACGAAATCCTTTCCCCCATAACAACGTATTAACTTATCCAATAAGGGTCTATACACAGCTGAGCCCATTGACCAACGTGATCCCTTCCCCCCATAACAACGTATTAATTTATCCAATAAGGGTCTATACACAACTGAGCCCATTGACCAACGAAACCCCTTTCCCCAAAACAACGTATTAACTTATCCAATAAGGGTCTATACACAGCTGAGCCCATAGACCAACGAAACCTCTTTCCCCAAAACAACGTATTAACTTATCTAATAAGGGTCTATACAAAGTTGCTTGTTTTTAGCTCAAAGTGACATTTTAGATGTAATCTAGGAAACTTTACAGCGGTTGTGAATGAAGAATGTCCTGAGACCACTATATTTCACTTAAAACTGATTTTTCATGAAAACGATTTCAACTTATGATACTACACACACATAACATTTTTAGTTATAGTCAATATTTATGTGTGTTTAGTAGTTAATGCATAATCTTATGCAATAATAAGATCATAGATTGGAAAATCTGAGAGTTTCGGTGGAGGCAAAATTTAATTTTTCACCGTAAAAGTTCTTTTTTTTTAAATTTTAGATTACAACCTCTTCTAATCACTTTGAATTTATAATGGGAAAATAATGTAAATTCTATCTTCCTGGGAAGACACAATTGAGCAGATCAACTAAAGTATCGCTGACATACAACTGTGATAATGCTGAAAGTAAATTCCCACCAAACCTCACAGATTTTTTTCAACATTCACAAAACAACGATGTAATTATTTCACAACAGTTGACACGACCTCCAGAGCCACAAACGCTGTAAATCATAAACAAATGATTGGCGTATACACGCCTCTCACAAGCTGAGATTCGGTCTCAGCCCCCCCACGTGTGAGCATGTCGTTGTTCGGACTTGTAGTCTTCACTCGTCACCCTTGTCCCAACTTCTGTTTTACGGACTTTTGTTTGATTAAGGTTTGACCAACAAGCGATAATGTCCCAAAGGTTGAAGACTTCATGATCTTAGCGATTTGGGCCGTCTCTGAAATCCTAACTTTGTCAACTTTCCCACAGCCTTTGTGTTTAGCTACAGCTACTCTGTTTGCACGCGCCAAGACTTTGACCTAGGGAGACGAAAAACGAATAATTCGTGATTGTTTCTGTGAAAACGGTTTTGAATTTTGCTGAGTATTTTTTTTTTTTTTTGGCCACGAAGGTGAAGTACGTCTAGCCCTGGATGTATGTTGCATGGAGTAATAGGAAACTCTTTATACAGAGCTTCTCAACAAGAGGTAATCTGATCATCAGAAGCAGACCAAGTCGAGCAAGTGTTTCGGCACTTTAGCTTCTTGAAACTCAAGGGAGAAAGGCCCGCCTGGGTCTATGACTCCCAGGCGTGGACCTCCCGCTGAATCGGACTCTAAAACTTACAATATATTCGGCACAAAATAACTTACTCTACGCAACAATTCTGGTCGAATCTACGGTCTATACCTGTCCGTGTACTACTTGTTGTAACTTTAACCCAGCACATTGATGTCCTCTTCGTGGTGACAGTCTAAATTGCTTGTATTTCGCCTAAATGGATTCACTGGTCGATCTGAATGTTATGGTACAAAGAGAAAATGATTACAAAGAGATTCATTAATATGTGCGGTATTTCTAAACTGCAGAAAGAAATACGGCACTAGATTTAACTCATACAATAGATATCAAATATGAATATGTGAGAACGAATGCAGCCATGCAGCCTTTATTTCATAAAACCACTGCAAAGATTCTGCTCCGAGGAGGAAGACTCCCAGGCGAAGCTTACTCTGACAAATCAAAATGGAGGAGTAACCGGAAGTAAAAGTCCACCTACATAATGGTAATATATGGTACCATCATCATCATCGAGTGCCTCTCCGCATCGAAGTTTGGCTACCATGGAGCGCCATTCCGCTCTGTCTCTTGCTTTGATGGTGTAGGTTGTGATAGGCTGTCTTGTCCATCTTTTGATCTTGCTCGTCCACGTTAGTCTTGGTCTGCCTCTGCCTCTTTTACCTTGTATTTTCCCTTCCAAGATTACTTTTAATAGGCTGCTGTGTCTTTTAACATGCCCCAAAAATCTCATTTGTCTTGTTTGAATTGCATTTAGTAGTTCTATTTTCATTTTTAGTTGTTTTAAAACTTACCATATCATATCATTTTGTGTTGTAATATATTTCATTATAAAGTATTGTATTATATATTACATTACTAATTGTATTGTATTGCTTTGTATTGTATTGTATGCTCGATATTGACACTGCTATAAATAAAGGTGCAGTCTGACGTGAGTTGACCAAAAATGGGATACAGAGATATCTGTGAGGCATTTCTTAAAAACGTTCCACTGACGAAAAAGACCAGTAAATATGACAGACAATCTAAGAAAATGACGAATAAACTTAATAAATAAGATATTACAAACAAAAATGAAATGAAGTGAAATTTAAAAGATTTAAAAAACGCAAAGGACAAGATATGAGATCCACGGTCATAATTTCCTTTGTACATTATGTTGTCGGAACTGCCATTCATAAATGGGCAAAATCAATAATGAGAGACGCTGCTCAGCAAAGTAGTGTTTATATGTCTCCGTAAAAAGTGAACTGATTAAGAAACAGAGAAGAAGAAAAACGCAACAGCTGGCACTAATACATACTTTTAAAAGAGAACTATCTTTACAACATTAATGACAGTTTTCGTGTTTAAGTGCTAGATGCAAAACGGGCACTCTACAATACAATCTTCATCCCAACGTTGTGCTAACAATACAGTTCTGGACCCTAGATGCAAGAACAACAAGAAAAATAATCTCTGCTGAGATGATGTTTGTTACAACGAATGACAGGAAACAGCCTGCGAAACAAGATCAGAAATGAAGAACTGAGAATAAAGCCAGGAATAACTCCCGCAATAGAATATATAAAGAAACAACAGATAAAATGGTTCGGCCACGTGACAAGACAGAGTGATCAAAACACAACACAACCAACCCTCAATAAACATTGTGAGAACACCAGACCCAATGGTCGACCATTAAAATATGGATTGACCGAATATTAGAAGCACTAGGAAACATAACAGCAGCAGAAACGAACAGAAGAGCAAAATACCGCAAAAAAATTATACCCCCCCCCCCCCTCGATGCTGAAAGACAAATGATGAAGGAAAGAAGAAGAAGTGTTTAAGACCTCTGAGGTGGAACTTCTCAGAATAATGTTGAGATTTCCCTACCTAAAAATACCAACGAGGAAATTCTCAAAGAGGCCAACACAAATAGAGAACTCCTAAAATAAATCATAAAGAATCAGTCCAATCGATATTTTTCTGGCACATCATGAGAAGAGGACAGTTGGAATACCTGGTTTCAACTAGCAAAATATGGGAAAGAAAATCCCGGACGGCAAAGAGAGAAAATACTAAATAGTTTGGCAAAGTAATCAGGCGAAAAGAGAACTGATACGATGCACTGAGAACAGTGAATTGGAGAACACAATGATCGTCTACGGCAATCGAGAAAGGCACATTATGATGATTCATATTTTTAAGCATTGTTTTACATGACCTTCATACATTCATATATGATGCAATCAGCACCAAGCCATGTCGCTTTACTTTTTAGGAGAGAAAAATACTTATTTTCTGAGGCATTGAGGGATGTCCGTGTCTATCGGGAACGATACTTTGCTACATTGGAGAATTTAACCCAAAATTATCTGGTCCTCATGCGAGTTTTCTAACTATAGTTCGTTCAGAAATTCGCGCCCACAGAGTTTATCAATTATCGCGGAAATTGATGAATTTCAGCAATTCTTTTTCATAAAATGTTATTTTTTTTTCATCGAACTTAAGATTTTATAACATTTAAGTACAAAGGTAGTCTGAATTTTGCACAAATCGTTTTTTGTTATATAATGTTAGGAAAATATCAAACCGTGTGCTCTAAAAATTAGATTTTACTGTAAATTGTGTTAATTTTCTAACAAACCTTTCGGTGGATTACGTCTTACAATTTACGGTTCAATGAGCGCGAGATGGCGCTAAGATTGTGTGGAGAGCACCTGAAATTTACCTTTTTAAACGTTGAGTTGATTACAACAAATGTGGGTAATGTAAAATCCTAAAATTTAGGGCAACCAAGAAAATCATATTTTTATATACTTCAAAGAAGCAAAAATCTTTCCTAAATGCGTGGCAGTAGGGCAAAAAATCAGACTGAAGGTCGGTGAAAAAAACAAGATTTCATGAAAAAGAATGACTGAAATTCATCAAACAGTTTCCGAGATAATTAATAAACTCTGTGGGCACGAATTTGTGAACGAACTATAGTTCGGCAATATTGCATCGCAACCCCTATGGGATCAAGACAGCTTCTGGGTGCTGGGTGTTCTAGAGGTAAGACGTCGGCTTCCAGATAATAAAGTTCCCGAGTTCGATTCCCTCCCCCCCCCCCCAAAAAAAAAAAAAAGGTGGTGGGAATTTTTTTAAAATAATTAATCTGTGGCTTATTCGTAACGTTTTTAGCCCTTTTCTCTAGGTTGTGAGATCCGCTGACTGGCCCTCTAGGATACAAGCAAAACACAAGAGTTTTCGTGTTCATTCTGCGCATGTTAAAGATACCTTGGTAGTTGAACATCGAAAAGAGCCAAAACATGGCCGCTGCCAGAAGAAAATTGATAAGTCAACAAACAATGTACCCAAAACACAAAAACTTTCGGCAATAAAGTACGAGACTTGAACCGGCGTCTTAGCACGCAAGTTTTTCACCCACATGTGCTCTGCCGAATATCCAGAAGTGATCAGAGACTTCTGGATAGTGTCGCTTCAAGCATCGAAATTCACGATGAGAGGCGGCATTCCTCACCTTACCAGAGTACTACTGCCCTGGGACCCATTTCTGCCAGCGGCTGGGTCGACTGCGGGGGTATATTTTTCTTCAAACACGAGTACAACTCACACTACTTCCAGCGGGAATCGAACACAGTTTTCCGAACGTTGGTAGCCCAGTCGGGTGGTTTTCCCAACTAGACTACCGAGGCCCCCCATTTTGACAATAAATATAGTACCTCGGATATCGGAGAATATCTGCCAGTACGGCGAGGGACACCTGAGCACACGGCCACCGGTTTGAAAAATAGGAGCAAATTATATTACGCAAAATTCAGTTCATCGGGACTTCGCTAGAGACATTAAGTTGGACATCATCATCATCATCATTGAGTGCCGTCTCCGCAACGAAGGTTGGCTACCATGGAGCGCCATTTTGCTCTATCTCTTGCTTTGATGGTGCAGGTTGTCATCGGTTGATTTGTCCATCTTTTGATGTTACTCGTCCATGTTAATCTTGGTCTGCCTCTGCCTCTTTTACCTTGTATTTTCCCCTCCAGGATCACTTTCAGTAGGCTGTTGTGTCTTTTAACATGGCCTAAGAATCGCATTTGTCTTGTTCTAATTGTGTTCAGAAGTTCTCTTTTCATTTTTAGTTGTTTTAAGACTTTGTCATTTGTTTTCTTTTCCTTCCATCCAATTCTACCTATTCTTCTATATATCCACATTTCAAAGGCTTCAATTCTCTGTTCTGTTTTCTTGTCTAATGTCCATGTTTCAGCACCATATAGGAATATTGAGAAGATGTAACATTTTGCTATTCTTAGTTTTAGCTCTGGTGTTATTTGTTTTGATGTTAGTATGTCCTTCATGACATTAAAATTACTTTTTGCCATTCCTATTCTTTTTGTTTATTTCAGTTGTACATTTTCCATCACTGGTTATAGTATGTCCAAGGTAGTTATAGTTCTGAACTGTCTCAAGGTCTATTCCTTCAATTTTGATATCCACTTGTGGGTTTTGAGTATTTTCTTTGTTTATGATCATAGTTTTAGTCTTTTTGATATTCATATCTAGTCCATATTTTTTGCTTGTCGTGTTTATTTCATTAAGTAATTGTTGTAGGTCTTTAGGATTTTCTGCTAGTAGTACAGTATCGTCAGCATATCTTAGGTTATTGATTATCTTTCCATTAATTTGTAGGCCTGGCATCTCTATGATGTTTTTAAAGATTTGCTCAGTGTATAGATTGAACAAGCTTGGTGATAGGATGCATCCTATTGACAACACAGACTAAACAAGAGATTGAGTTTTCTCCCTTCTGAATCTGTTCTTGATGTTCACAACATGAACTTGCCATCGTCCATCATCATGTGTCGGCTCCATATCAATGGTTGCAACGATATTCTGCCGTGTCGCTTGCCTCAATGATACTCTCTATGAATGATATCCAAGCCCACCGATTGATAACGTCAGTCTATTTGAATTTTTAACTTTTATTTGCTCTTTATCATCTATGACAATATACATTAAGTTTGTATACCTTTTTTAAATATGTCAAGTATATGATTTGTTATATTTGACATTGCAGTGCTTCTTACATCACCCTTAACCAAAGACGAGATCGAATATTGGTAGAGAGTGGACAGTTCGTCTTTGCTACAGGTTTATAAGAGAAGAATCTTGAAAGCCGCCAACCCCCTGCTATGTATTTTCCAATTCATACTTATATGACAATATGAGGCAAAATATGGACAGACACAAGAAAGTACCATTCCTATATCGCATTGTTTCTGACATTCCTATATCGCATTACTCCAGCATCCCTATATAATTGCTTGCTTGCTTACGTTCGCCCGATGACTAAAGTATTCTAGAGTATGTTATAGTAATTACAGACTTTTTATTGTAATTATATCTTGATGTCATTGTTCACCGCACATCACATTTATTTTTAATTGATTACAACAGGTAAATCATGACAGACTCTTTCTCTCTCATTATATAACCATAATCAGTTTATTGATCTCTAGGCACACTGATCGACTAGTGGTTGATGCACTTATCTTAAATTAATGTTAATTAATTCGGGACTTCTCTGAGGCTACCGCCGATGACTATGATCCGTCCCAAGTGCATAACTTCATACATTATTCAACTTACGTTCATGAGGAATGTGAAACACAAATTGAAATACTCTTAAAAACACTTCACAGCTTAAGTTCATAATACTCTCTATCAACTCTCTATCAATAATAACTTCTCAACTGACTTGAACTACAACTTGGAGATTCTAACTTCCTAACTAACTGGCTTCACTTTCTAATCTTAACTTCTAACTGTCCTGACTATACTAACTGTCTAATTCTCCTTCCTGACTAACTAGCTCGAACTGTTGACTTTCTACTCCTGACTAATATTTTTCTGACTGTAACTCTAACTAACTGCTTTCGGCAGTTCGGCCGAAGCCGGACTAAACTTACTTAGTTTACATCTCTAATCCCCTGACTCGAACACTAACTTAAACCTACTGTGTTGAAGTTTAAATACTCCAACCACTCTCTTCACCTGAAAATTAGTAGCCAATAAAATTGTCGCGAAGTGACAAATTGCGACTCCCTCCTGATCAATTGCAGCCTCGTGTCCGAGACTTGAACTCTACAACTTGGCCTGTGTCTCAACTGTCCAAGACTTTGACAATAACAGATTATTTTCGTGACTTCTATAACCTATTTAAATATTGGTTACCTCATGACAATGACCTCTCCTGGTAGTTGGACGACAACTTATTTATCAGACGGGCCAAAGTCATTGGGTCAACGCATCCTATTTGTTATTTCTCCAACCTGCTGTTGTGCAAATCTGCATCTCCTCTCACTCACGAAATTAGTTTGAAGTACAAATTTCCATTAACCTAAACTATTATGTGTCGTCCAACAATTCTGGACATTACCTCCTTAGCTTGGTGGGTGTCCTTGTTATGTCTGAGGATCCTACCCCGATGCGAACTTCTATTTCTGGCTGGAAATTTTCCATACTTAAATTTTATATCAAAACTACTGCTGGTCGCTACCATTTGTTACTGCTATTGTCTATTGAGAAGCGGGTAACAACTAAGTTACCTGCCCCCATGCTTTCACTAGCTATACTCTATTACAGAGTATTCGTAGACCTTAGAATTCCTCTTCGTCATCCGCCCTTAAAAGGACGTTAAGTGGACGTATCTGCTTGTATTGTGGTTTGCAGTATAACTGTTATATTTGCACCTTTCGGCCCAACACATCCGACTTCAGCACGACATTTTTTGGAGTACCGGGTTGTCTTCCCTCTTCGATCCCTGCTCTGACCAGACTAGACAGGTTAGTCTTTTACTGGAGGCAACGCGGAGAGGTGGAGCAGGGTCTGGATGGTTTTTGTTCACCGATCCTGGAGCAAGCCATCAGCTGTGGGTCGCTGACAACTTCCAGCTCTGCTGCTGGGAGGCGCGCCTTCGCCTCCGCATCCCTATATTACATTGTTTCTAACATTCCTATATCGCATTACTCCTTACACCCCAATATCACATTACTCCTGACGTCCCGATATCACATTACTCCTGACATCCCAGTACCACATTAATCCTGACATCCCTATATCACATTACTCCGAACATCCTTATAACACATTACTCCTGACATCCCAATATCACATTACTCTTGACATCCATGTACAACATTACTCCTGATATCACTGTGTCACACTACTCCTGACACCCATATACCACATTACTCCTGCCATCCCTGTATCACACTACTCCTGATATCCCTATATCGCATTACCTCTGACATCCCTACATCACATTATATTTGCCTTCCCTCAGAAACATATTGTTCCACTACGTTCACGGACATGTCATGCTAATCTATAGGCTCATTATTTTAGTCCTTACAAACTCACATTTTTTAATTACTTTCCTTCAGCGTTACATTCATGTACACATCTGGTACCTGTTTCTAAACGTGTGCAATAACTTTTCTACATTCTTCACAGCTATTTGTCACTGATACTTTAGTTCATTTCCTCATTTTTACATGCACAAGAAGATAAAAAATACGCATGCATCTTCCGTTATACATTCAAAGTGAATATAAGAAAGTGTATATTTAATTTTAAAAAACTTTTTGTGGTTAAAAATTGAATATTGGGAGCCATTAATTAATTACTTGAGAGCCGCGATAGCTCAGTGGTTAGTGAACTGGACTACAAAGGACAAGAGGTAGGTTTCGATCCCAACTGACGGCTTCAGGGTTCACCCAGCCTTAAATGGGTACCGGATTTTTTCTGGGAAATTAACGCGGCACGGGCGTAATACCGACCACATTACCCTAAAAATCATGTGCTTAAGGTCTGTAAAATGTATGGTCACTAACACCATATTCCCTATTCGCCACTTGGTTTGACTCTTTACTTTTTTTTCCCTCTCCACCCAACTTTACAATATGCCCATTTTTAATCTGATTTTTTACGAGCTATATCTACTAACATATCGTTCGTGTGGGCCTCGGTAGCCTCGTTTGGGAAACCACCAGACTAGACTACCGACGTTAGGACAACCCGCGATCGATTCCCGCTGGAAACAGTGTGAGTTGTACTAGTGGTTGGGAAAAAAATTACCCCGCGGTCGACCCCGCAGCTGGCAGAAATTTGTTTCCAGTGTAATACTCTGGAAAGGTGAGGAATGCCGCCTCGCATCGTTAGTTATTTCGATGCTCGAAGCGACACTATCCAGAAGTCTCCGAACACTTCTGGATAGGCGGCCGAGTATATATGGGTGGAAACTTGCGTGCTAAGACGCCGGTTCAAGTCTCGTACTTGACCTTAATTTTTATATTGTTCGTACATAAATATTTAATATAGCAAACAAATATTACCTTCCGTGTCTGGTGTCACAAATTAAAACCACACTCCATACAATATCAATTTTAATAATGAGTGGAATGCACAAGGCTCAAAACATCATCCCAAAACGTTGCCAAATTTCCACGATTAGAAATAACACGTCACTTCATGATGAAAACCAACAGTTGTGACCGTGTCCCGTGCCCCGTGTCCCTAAATTCATCACCATGTGCCATACTGTTGGTGTAGGCGATCATGTCCTTCCACGATATTCAATCTAGAGTGCATCGTATCAGTACTGTTGTTGTGACTGTTTGCCTTGCCATGAAACCAAGCTATCTAGTATTTTCTATCTTTGTCGTCCGCGATCTCTCTTTCCTTTTATTTTACCAGTTGTAGCCAAGTATTCCAACTTTCCTCTTCTCATGATGTTCCCGAAAAATTTGCATTGTTTCTTATCCCCAAATTCACATGAAGAAAAAGAGAAACATGGCCTGAAGCACTGATAAATCAAACAGCACAAAGAGTTCATAAGTCGTAACAGGTAAACGCTCCATAATGGTTGGTACCAAATATAAGGAATTAAGCAGATGTCATAAAAATGACATTCAAAATACCGTAAGACGTCGTCAAAGCAGGATTTGAAAATAATTTTTTTCGTGAATTAGAATTATAATTTTAATATATTTGTGCTGCTTCGTCCTAAGTTGCTGTATGGGTGTTATGTTTTTCTAATGATTTGTCAAACATTGACTGTGTCTTACACACACACACACACACACACAAACACACACACGTGCGCACACACAGATGCACATACAAAAACATAGATACAAATACGTATGGTTCTTTGTAAACAGATACTGTTTCACAAATACGATATGTGTGAAAGTACAACAAAAGCAAGTCTAGACATGCGGCATGTGAACATATATTATACGCAAGGACACACAAAAAAGTAAATCATTAAGAATTGAATTTCAACCCAAATCCCAGTTCATTGTAGAAAGATCTTTAAGCTAGGCTTAACAAAAGGCAGAGTCTCCAAGATGAAACCTAGTGTTGAATGCCTTGTTTATTGAAGGTGGGTATACGTGAAAACCCGTCCTGTTTCAATATAAACAAAACTTAAACACAGGTCATGCTTGAGGAGACGAATACAGAAGTGTCAAAGACGTTAAGTGCAGAAATGAACAGCAAATCTAGCTAGTTGAAGGAGAGAGCAATGTCCTGCCCGTACCTGACCTCCATATATCCTATTATTTGATGAGTTGTTTAGTTACGATCAACGGACACAGCTATTCTCTTCTAGTTTTCAGTTTATGTGCAATTGCAAGACCCATCCATTTCGTCATGCTGCTATTCCTTTTATTTTTTTGTCCGCCTTTGCGTCTTTTTTTTTCTTACTCCGTACCGTGTGTGATGGCTTATTCCAAGAACTGATGAGCGTGTTATATGTCCCTTCTATTTCTGATTTTGCTTTTTCTGGAAAATGGGTTTTTGTATTGCCTTATCTGAGCCCAGCTCAGTGGTTAGTGAACTGAACTACACAGGACAAGAGGTAGGGTTCGATCCCAACCGACGGCTTCTGGGTTCAGCCAACCTTAAATGGGTACCGGATTTTTTTCTGGGAAAGTAAACCGGCACGAAGATACTATGCAATCCATTTTTGTCAATAGAAACAAGAAAAAGAGTTCTTAAATGTTATGTAGAACCAGTCTTAACATATGTTGTGAATTATGGACAATAGGACAACAGACAAGAAAATCACTGGAGTCTGTAGAAATGTGGTTTTACACAAGAATGTTAAGAATACCATGGACAACGAAGAAGAGTAATGAAAATGTTCTGAAAGAGGCAAAGCAAAAAGAGAGCTAATTTCCAATATTAGGAAGAAACAATCATCATTTCTTGGCCATTTAATGAGAAGAAAACAACTGGAATATATTGTAACAACTGGAAAAATTGAGGGACGAAGAGATAGAGGAAAGCAAAGAGAAAAAGTACCAGACAGCTTAAGAGAATGGCTTGGCAGAAGGTCAACAACAGAAATGATAAATAGCGGTCGAGATCGAAAGTTGTGGAGAGACATGATCACCTACGCCAGCAGGCCCGGTACTTGATGATTAAAGCGGCACCGCGTAATACCGACCACATTACCCCAAAAATTATGTGCTGAATGTCTGCAAAATGTAAGGTCACTAACACCATATTCCCTATACGTCACTTGGCGTGACGGGGACTCTCTACTATTTTTTTAAAACTCATCTGAGCCAACGAATCCTAACAGTATGTGGACTGCATGTAGCCAGCCACTTAATATTATTGTTTATGTCAGGATCAGTGAATCATAACTGATCAAGGCCTTAATTCACCTCCGTAAGGGGGGCATGGAAACGGACTTGTCGGTTTGACCAAGAGTGTAAGGATCGAAGAGGGAAGACAACCCGATAATTAAAAATGTTTTTCTGGAGTCGGATGTTTTTTTTTGGTTGAAAATGGGGGGGGGGGGGGGGAATGTGCTGCATGTTGTAAGCGATAATACAACATATCTACGTCCATGAAATGTCATTTTAAGAGAGGACAATGGAGAAAAACAGTCGGGCGAAAAGGCAAGACCAAAAAAAGGAAGTATAGAGAAAGAAAGAAAGAAAGAAATAAAGAAGAATGAAGGAAACAAGAAAGAATGAGAAAGAAGAAAGAAAGAAAGAAAGAAAAAAAGAAGAAAGAAAGGAAAAGAAAAAGAAAGGAAAAAAAAGAAAGAAAGAAAGAAAGAAAGAAAGAAAGAAAGAAAGAAAGAAAGAAAGAAAGAAAGAAAGAAGAAAGAAAGAAAGAAAGAAAGAAAGCAATTTTCTCTAGAAATTTTTTCTGTTCAGACTTTGTTATGAACTTTTTGTTCATATCTAAGTATAAAAAACAGGATTGTTGTGAAGCATCGCGTGTCAGTTACTAGAACCGTTCGCTGCAATTCTGCTGTAAACGCCATTATTTTGCAATTGTTCATGAAGATGTGAGTAACTCAAGATGCATCAAAGCTGATCAAATCATAGAACAACTGTCACCACTACTGCCCAACAAGGAAATAACACTAGAGGCAAAACGGGCACTCAACAATACAGTCTTCATACCAATGCCAGATGTGGATGTAAGGCTCAAGTACAATAAGAAAAATAAATGCAGCCGAAGTAAAAAAAATATTAGACGCATTACGGGAAATAGCCTGCGAGATAAGGTCAGAAATGAAGAACTGAAAAGAAAAGCTAGAGGTAATTTCAGTCATATATACAAAGAAACAATAGATAAACGGTTTGGCCACGCGACAAGATAGAGAGATTAATCTATAATACATCGAGTCTTTAATAAACGCTGCAAGAACACCAAGGTTCGACCACAAAATAGATAAACTGAAGGAATATTAGAAATATGAAGAAACATAACAGCAGGAGAAACGAAAAAAAGGGGAGAAAAAAACGTATTTTATATCTCACATTGACGCTGAAAGGAAATGAGGAAGGAAAGAAGAAGAAGAGGATGTGCGTAACAAGAATCTGCATCAACGTAACTTTAAATCAGATTGTCCTGTGCTATACTGTGTGCCCCTTGTGCTTTTGTTATTACCATGGCAACTTAGGCTTGAGGATTTCCTGATAGCATTTTCGGTCTGAAAATGAGATTAAACATAATTAATCCCACGTGTTTGGATTCGTCAATTATTCCTAGTAGATGTCAATTAATTTTGATGTTTATGTTAATAAGTTTTTGTTCAAAGTTATTAATAATTAGGTTAGTTTTATCGGCGTGATTTCCATTTCAAATGCTATAGGGACTAATGCGTAGTTCAGCAAAACAGCTGGATGCTGTTAGAGAATCACAGCTTTGGCCAGCGCAGTTTTTGCGTGCGCCAGGATCGGTTAACCAGAACTATCCAGATCATACTCCACCTCTTCATAGTGCCCATAGAAACAGACTCATCAATCAAGTCGGACCAAGTGAATAGGGATCGCGATGGATGTCAATTCGGTACTTATAATGTTGTGCTGAAGTCGGATGTTTTGGGCCGAAAGGCTCAAATATAACAGTCCTACTGCACAATGACAGGTAAATTAATTTAAATATTTGGGAACTTTGTTAACCTCAGACGGAAGATGTACACCAGAGGTGAGATGCAGAATGGCTCAGGCAAAAGCAGCTTTCCAAAAATGAGGAAGATACTATGCAATCCATTTTTGACAATCGAAACAAGAAAAAAGAGTTCTTAAATATTATGTATAGTCAGTCTTAGCATATGGATGTGAATCATGGACAATAGGACAACAAACAAGAAAATCACTGGAGTCTGTAGAAATGTGGTTTTACAGGAGAATGTTGAGAATTCCATGGACAATTTAGAAGAGTAATGAAAACGTTCTGAAAGAGGCCAAAGCAAAAAGAGAGCTAATTTCCAATATTAGGAAGAAACAATCATCATTTTTTGGCCATGTAATGAGATGAGAACAACTGGAATATATTGTAACAACTGGGAAAATTGAGGGACGAAGAGATGGAGTAAAGCAAAGATAAAAAATACCAGACAGCTTAAGAGAATGGCTT
Organism: Megaustenia siamemsis; assembly: GCA_032433765.1. NCBI lineage: Eukaryota > Metazoa > Mollusca > Gastropoda > Stylommatophora > Ariophantidae > Megaustenia > Megaustenia siamemsis. The sequence goes on from JAVIAB010000001.1 coordinate 60,436,627, forward strand.
GGCAGAAGGTAAACAACAGAAATGATAAATAACTGTCGTGATCGAAAGTTGTGAAGAGACAGGATCACCTACGCCGGCAGGTCAGGTACTTGATGATGATGATGATGATGACTGCAAAATACATCACAAAACGTCCACTACCATTTAAGGTACTTTTAAGGACGGATAATAAAATACGGACTAACTATTCGTTTAGTCATCGGATGAACACAAGCAAACATTGATCATATCTTCTCTCTGCATGTCCCTCTATGACCACCGTCTCATCCTGATCATAGAGGAGGCTGTTGTTTTAATGGCGATATAAAATATCATGTTTATGTTCTGTATCTATAAGTTACTGTAATTTATGTTCAAATTCATTTTTTTTTCCATTTTAGCTGCAGTATCAGTTAGAGAATATAACATATGAAAAAGTTATTCTTCTGTGGAAATATAACTTGCTCTTTTAAATCATACATTGATTTTGAACACATTAAAAAAAAAATACAGAAAATAAAATGGTTATGTAATCTCATGAGAGGAAATGGTGTTTGACAAGCTATAATTACCAACTTAGAACCAGGCCGTTGGATCCACAACAATCAACTTAGAACAAGAATCTGATCCACAACAATCAACTTAGAACAAGACTGCTGGATCCACAACAATCAACTTAGAACCAGACTGCTGGATCCACAACAACCAACTTAGAACCAGCCCACTGGATCCACAACAACCAACTTAGAACCAGCCCACTGGATCCACAACAACCAACTTAGAACCAGACTGCTGGATCAACAACAACCAACTTAGAACCAGCCCACTGGATCCACAACAATCAACTTAGAACCAGCCCACTGGATCCACAACAATCAACTTAGAACCAGCCCACTGGATCCACAACAATCAACTTAGAACCAGCCCACTGGATCCACAACAACCAACTTAGAACCAGACTGCTGGATCCACAACAATCAACTTAGAACCAGCCCACTGGATCCACAACAATCAACTTAGAACCAGCCCACTGGATCCACAACAATCAACTTAGAACCAGCCCACTGGATCCACAACAACCAACTTAGAACCAGACTGCTGGATCCACAACAACCAACTAGAACCAGACTGCTGGATCCACAACAATCAACTTAGAACCAGACTGCTGGATCCACAACAACCAACCAAACCAGGCCACTGGATACACAACAACCAACCTATAACCAGACCACTGGATACACAACAACCAACCTATAACCAGGCCACTGGATACACAACAACCAACCTATAACCAGGCCACTGGATACACAACAACCAACCTATAACCAGACCACTGGATACACAACAACCAACCTATAACCAGGCCACTGGATCCACAACAACCAACAAAACCAGGCCACTGGATACACAACAACCAACCTAGAACCAGGCCACTGGATCCACAACAACCAACCAAAACCAGGCCACTGGATACACAACAACCAACCTAGAACCAGACCACTGGATCCACAAAAAAACAACCAAGAACCAGACCACTGGATCCACAACAACCAACCTATAACCAGGCCACTGGATCCACAAAAAACCAACCAAGAACCAGACCACTGGATCCACAACAACCAACCTATAACCAGACCACTGGATCCACAACAACCAACCTAGAACCAGGCCACTGGGTACACAACAACCAACCTAGAACCAGGCCACTGGATACACAACAACCAACATAGAACCAGGCCACTGGATACACAACAACCAACATAGAACCAGGCCACTGGGTACACAACAACAACATAGAACCAGGCCACTGGATACACAACAACCATCCTAGAACCAGGCCACTGGGTACACAACAACAAACCTAGAACCAGGCCACTGGATACACAACAACCAACTTAGACCCAGGCCACTGGACCCACAACAACCAACCTAGAACCAGGCCACTTGATACACAACAACCAACCTAGAACCAGGCCACTGGGTACACAACAACCAACCTAGACCCAGGCCACTGGATCCACAACAACCAACCTAGACCCAGGCCACTGGATACACAACAACCAACCTAGAACCAGGCCACTGGGTACACAACAACCAACCTAGACCCAGGCCACTGGATACACAACAACAAACCTAGAACCAGGCCACTGGATACACTACAACCAACCTAGAACCAGGCCACTGGATACACAACAACAAACCTAGAACCAGGCCACTGGATACACAACAACCAACCTAGAACCAGGCCACTGGTTACATAACAACCAACCTAGAACCAGGCCACTGGGTACACAACCAACTTAGAACCAGGCCACTGGATACATAACAACCAACCTAGAACCAGGCCACTGGATACACAACAACCAACCTAGAACCAGGCCACTGGATACATAACAACCAACCTAGAACCAGGCCACTGGATACACAACCAACTTAGAACCAGGCCACTGGATCCACAACAACCAACCTAGAACCAGGCCATTGGAAACACAACAACCAACCTAGTACAGCTTTCCGTTAAAATTTCGAGCAAGTCCAAGATTCAGACTGATAGATAAAACCACAAAAATAATCGATCAGCTTGAACTGACAACTGACTGTTCATTGCTATAGCTTTAAAACTGCAGCATCCCACAACGCTTCATGTCAATTGGTTTAGCATAATTAAGGAATCACGTATGTATGGCCCTTATCGTCTTCTCAGACTGTTTAACGGAGGCTATCGTGTATTTTTTGTTTGTTTTTGTGGGGCTTGTTTTTGTCGAACGGCTTCTCTCGTGGCTGACTCTACCGATCTTTCAACTTTCTTCATAATTTCACTATGCCGCTTTACCCAGTCACACTATCCCCCTCTCAACTTCGTTTCAAGACTTTCTTAGAGAGGGATGAAGTCTATACGTTCAGAATTCAAAGAAAGTGCAGGGGATGACAGAAAGACGAATCAAGTATACTGAAGAATAAAATGAACAAAGTCAAGAAAATCAACTCTGGATAGAGAGTTTTACCATAACACTAACTCGTTAACTCCGGAATTATTTTTCTGGTTTGAAGAGAGTTAACATTATGAACTAATTATTCTTATCAAGTTCAATCTTCTGTAAAATTGTAACTAAATTTCATGGAAATAAAAATCATATTTAAGAAAGAATACTGCACAACATAACAAATTGGTAATGAGTAGCCATAATAGTCTCATACGGGGTATCGAATAGAGCTGCAGAAAACATGAAAAATAAACACAACTGGTTATTAAGCAGGAAAACTCGTGTATTGAATGGACGAGACCAACTACGGCTTTTCGACAAAAGCCATCATCCATTCTTCAACCAACATCAGACTGTTATCATCAAGTGCCATGCACACACTGCCATCGTCATGACATCTCCGCAATTTTCTGTCTCTACAGTAATTTTTCAATTTTGTTACTGTCTTTTTACCAAACAATTCTCATAGACTATAAACAGCTTTTATCACTGTTTTTCTTTTTTATCTTCTTCCCTCAATTTCTCCGGTTGTCATAACATATGTAAAGCTAAAGGTAGAGACCTAAACCGGCGTCTTAGCACGCGAGTTTTCACCCATATGTGCTAGCCCGCCTATTCAGAAGTGTTCGGAGACTGAAACTCACGATGCGAGGCGGCATTCCTCACCTTCCTAGAGTATAACCTACTACCCATTTCTGCCAGCGGCTGGGTTGACCGCTGTGGTATTTTATTTTCCAACCACGAGTACAACTCACACCGCTTCCAGCGGGAATCGAACAAGGGTTGTCTGAACATCGGTAGCCCAGTCGGGTGGTTTTCCCAACTAGGCTACCGAGACCTCTACGTGAAGTATCATTTGTCAATCAACTTTCTAGGCATTTAAATTCCTCTACTGGTTTAGTTGCCTGTCGTCTATATTTATGTTGATGTTCTGTTTTTCTGATGTTCTGGCATTGACATTCTTTTGAGGAATAGCAAACATTTACAACACAATTATTTGGTTAAAGCTTTACCGTGGTACGTAATTGCATAAGGCGATCAACGTTGCGGCCTGAAAGTTGTAAAACTTGGCCTTCTTTGGAGACACAAACATAAGTTGGATCTAAAAATACACTTACATTCATAATACACACTTACATATATGGAAAATTTTCCTCATATGAAAAGTCCGATCGTCTGAACACGGACTAACTTCTAGCACTATTTTGAAGAAGACTTACTGTTATTTGTGTAACAAAATGATTAGTTCATGACGTCCGTATAGGGTATAGTGGTTGTAGTGGATGAGGTCTCTAGTGGTTGTAGTGGATGAGGTCTCTAGTGGTTGCAGTGGATGAGGTCTCTAGTGGTTGTAGTGGATGAGGTCTCTAGTGGTTGCAGTGGATGAGATCTCTAGTGGTTGTAGTGGATGAGGTCTCTAGTGGTTGTAGTGGATGAGGTCTCTAGTGGTTGCAGTGGATGAGGTCTCTAGTGGTTGTAGTGGATGAGGTCTCTAGTGGTTGTAGTGGATGAGGACTCTAGTGGTTATAGTAGTTGAAGTCGCAAATGGTTGTAGTGCTTGAAGTATCTAATGGTTGTGTTGAGTGAGGTATCTAATGGTTGTGTTGACTGACGTATCTAATGGTTGTGTTGACTGAGGTATCTAATGGTTGTGTTGACTGAGGTATCTAATGGTTGTGTTGACTGAGGTATCTAATGGTTGTGTTGACTGAGGTATCTAATGGTGGTGTTGACTGAGGTATCTAATGGTTGTGTTGACTGACGTATCTAATGGTTGTGTTGACTGAGGTATCTAATGGTTGTGTTGACTGACGTATCTAATGGTTGTGTTGACTGAGGTATCTAATGGTTGTGTTGACTGAGGTATCTAATGGTTGTGTTGACTGACGTATCTAATGGTTGTGTTGACTGAGGTATCTAATGGTGGTGTTGGCTGAAGTATCTAATGGTTGTGTTGACTGAGGTATCTAATGGTTGTGTTGACTGAGGTATCTAATGGTGGTGTTGACTGAGGTGTCTAATGGTTGTGTTGACTGACGTATCTAAAGGTGGTGTTGACTGAGGTATCTAATGGTTGTGTTGACTGAGGTATCTAAAGGTGGTGTTGGCTGAGGTATCTAATCGTTGTGTTGACTGACGTATCTAAAGGTGGTGTTGACTGAGGTATCTAATGGTTGAGTTGACTGAGGTATCTAAAAGTGGTGTTGACTGAGGTGTCTAACTGTGGTGTTGACTGAAGTATCTAATAGTTGTGTTGACTGACGTATCTAAAGGTGGTGTTGACTGAGGTATCTGATGGTTGTGTTGACTGAGGTATCTAATGGTTGTGTTGACTGAAGTATCTAAAGGTGGTGTTGACTGAGGTATCTAATGGTTGTGTTGACTGAGGTATCTGATGGTTGTGTTGACTGACGTATCTAAAGGTGGTGTTGACTGAGGTATCTAATGGTTGTGTTGACTGAGGTATCTAATGGTGGTGTTGACTGAGGTATCTAATGGTTGTGTTGACTGACGTATCTAAAGGTGGTGTTGACTGAGGTATCTAATGGTTGTGTTGACTGAGGTATCTAATGGTGGTGTTGGCTGAAGTATCTAATCGTTGTGTTGACTGAGTTATCTAATGGTTTTGCTGACTGAGGTATCTGATGGTTGTGTTGACTGACGTATCTAAAGGTGGTGTTGACTGAGGTATCTAATGGTTGTGTTGACTGAGGTATCTAATGGTGGTGTTGACTGAGGTATCTAATGGTTGTGTTGACTGACGTATCTAAAGGTGGTGTTGACTGAGGTATCTAATGGTTGTGTTGACTGACGTATCTAAAGGTGGTGTTGACTGAGGTATCTAATGGTTGTGTTGACTGACGTATCTAAAGGTGGTGTTGACTGAGGTATCTAATGGTTTTGTTGATTGTGGCATCTAATGGTTGTGTTGATTGTGACATCTAATGGTTTTGTTGATTGTGGCTTCTAATGGTTGTGTTGGGTGAGGTATCTAATGGTTGTGTTGATTGTGGCATCTAATGGTTGTGTTGATTGTGACATCTAATGGTTTTGTTGATTGTGGCATCTAATGGTTGTGTTGAGTGACGTATCTAATGGTTGTGTTGATTGTGGCATCTAATGATTGTGTTGGGTGAGGTATCTAATGGTTGTGTTGATTGTGGCATGTAATGGTTGTGTTGGGTGAGGTATCTAATGGTTGTGTTGATTGTGATATCTAATGGTTGTGTTGATTGGGGTATCTAATGGTTGTGTTGGGTGAGGTATCTAATGGTTGTGCTGATTGTGGCATCTAATGGTTGTGTTGATTGTGGCATCTAATGGTTGTGTTGACTGAGGTATCTAATAGTTGTGTTGATTGTGGCATGTAATGGTTGTGTTGACTGAGGTGTTTAATGGTTGTGTTGACTGAGATATCTAATGGTTGTGTTTGACTGAAGTATCTAATGGTTGTGTTGACTGAGGTATCTAATAGCTGTGTTGACTGAGGTATCTAATGGTTGTGTTGACTGAGGTATCTAATGGTTGTGTTGACTGACGTATCTAATGGTTGTGTCAAAAGCTGACATCTCCATCTTTTGATGTTACCCGTCCATATTAGTCTTTATCTGCCTCTTTTATCTTGTTTGTTTCCCTTCCAAGACTACTTTTAGTAGGCTGATGTGTTTTTTAACATGCACCCAAAATGTGTCATATTTAAATTGTGTTTAGTAATTCTCTTTTAATGTTTAGCTGTTTAAGACTTCATATTTTGGTTTTTTTTCTTTCCATCCAGTAGTTTCTATTCTTCCATAAATCCATATTTCAAAGTCTTTAATTTTCTGTTCATTTTTCTTGTCTAAAGTCCATGTTTCTGCACCATACAGGAATTTTGAAAAGATATAACATTCTGCTATTCTTAGTTTTAGCCCTGGTGTTATTTGTTTTGATGTTAGTATATTTTTCATGGCATTAAAATTATTTTTTAAATTACTATTCTTTCGTTTATTTCAATTTTACATTTTCCATCGCTAGTTATAGTATGCCCAAAGTAGTTGTAGCTCTGAACTGTTACCAGGTCTATTCATTCAACTTTGATATCCACTAGTATGTTTTGTGGACACGGCCAACGTAAATGTACTTTTATGAGAGTGTAGAGCAGGAACGTTGAGGTATGTGTGTGATAAGAAGACGTGGGTTTAATTCCAACTTGACGCTCTCCAATGATTCCAACTGTAACAGATTGTGAGCATAGAATCGATGAGTTTGGTAAGGTAAATGAAGGCACAAGACAAAGAATCTTTGTGCTCAAATTCAAATTCAGTGATCTAATATTGCTCAGTTTAAAACCTCACTTCCCTGCGGCGTTCGTATGTTACCAGATATCAATTGTCATTGTGTGTAATAATATATAGGGCGCACACAACAAACACAGAGTGGCTCAGTTGCTACGGGGTCATTTCGCCAATAATAATCATCATCATGTTTGGGCACAAATAGTGGTCACTTCCGCATATGTAAAGATGCCGTCACGTTTCTTACGAAATGAAGTAAAGCCGCTTCTTAGTTCTTTGCAATATCTTCATTAATGGTAAAACCAGTTGTGTGTGTGGGGGGGGGGGGTGGCTTGACGCCGGCCTCGAGACAGATAGGTTGTGGGTTCAAATACCCTGGTCTCAGCGACGAGGCCCGGCTTGAAACGTCAATTACTCATCCACGGAAAAAAATATGAGCACCTCCGACGTCGGAGTTATCTGCCTTGCGGCGAGGGACCCATGTGCACATGGCTGCCAGGGAAAAATGGATTAGCGCGGCAAAATTCAGTTCCTAGTCTCTAGGGACTTCGTCAGAGGACAAAGCTGGCAAGCGTAAAAAAAAAAACTAGCAAAAATAAGGGTTTCGTAGCGAGTGAGACACCGTCTATATTCGTACATACAAGATACAGGTAGACGTTTAATGTCTCAGATGAGGTCACTGCACCGATATTTTTATTCCAACCAGATATGTCCAAATCAAGGCAGTTACACTCGTTTTGATTTTGAAACGTCAGGTCTTCAAGGTTAATTTCCTGTGGGTTTTTTTTTCGGTCATGCTGGTTGATCTAGTTCATGTGGACATGGTTCAGTAAAGTCAAGATTGTATTAGGAAAGATTTGAGTGGGTGGGATAGATGACTCAAGCCTTTAGGTAACATATGACGCTTCTGTGTTGATGAAAGCAGTTCACAAAAACGATAAAACGCTGTTTGTCACTGAGAGTAACTACTATATATATGCTGTTTGTCACTGAGAGTAACTACTATATATACGATGTTTGTCACTGAGAGTAACTACTATATATATGCTGTTTGTCACAGAGAGTAACTACTATATATATGATGGTGTTTATTATCAAGTAGAACGTTTTCTGCTGAAAAGACAGAATTACGGATACAACTAAAATAGGTCTCATCGTCATCATCGAGTGCCATCTCCGCAACGAAGGTTGGCTACCATGGAGCGCTATTCTGCTCTGTCTCTTGCTTTGATGGTGCAGGTTGTAATAGGCTGGTTTGTCCATCTTTTAATGTTACTCGTCCATGTTAGTATTGGAGTGCCTCTGCCTCTTTTACCTTGTATTTTCCCTTCCAAATTACTTTTGGTAGGCTGTTATGTCTTTTAACATTGCCCAAAAATCGCATATGTCTTATTTGAATTGTGTTTAGTAGTTCTCTTTTCATTTTTAGTTGTTTTAAGACTTCATCGTTTATTTTCTTTTCCTTCCATCCAATTCTACCTATTCTTCTATATATCCACAGGTATATAACCTTATATATATAAGGTATCCTTAGGTCTGGAGAGACAGAATGAAACGAGAAAAAGGAGTGGAAAAAAAGTTATGGGTACCGCTTGACGTAGGCGAGTGACAAATCACAATCAAATAAATTGTTGCAGTTCAATAATTGCTCTTTTTTCTTGCTCTTTTTTGGTTTTTGTTACTGAGCCGCAACGTCGTTTTAATTTTGTATTGTCCGTTGCCTTCTTAAATCTGAAAACAAACCATTTCCCCCTTTTTTTTTCATTCTTATCATCAGCTAAAACAGCAGCTCGCATGCCTCTACTCCTGGAAAGACAGAAACATCATGAACTGATCAAACAATCGGCTCCGTGTCTGCCTTCTGTACGTCCAGAAACATCATGAACTGATCAAACAATCGGCTCCGTGTCTGCCTTCTTTACGTCCAGAAACATCATGAACTGATCAAACAATCGTCTTCGTGTCTGCCCTCTTTACGTCCAGAAACATCATGAACTGATCAAAACAATCGTCTTCATGTCTGCCCTCTTTACGCCCATCTTCTTTTGTGAAATCACAGTGACGTTGTGGGTAATCCATTTGCCTGCCGGTGTGAAGGTTCGTGGTTCAAATGCCATTGAGGCTGTTTGTTGCAGTTATTGTATTACAGAGAACACGGCAACCCTAGCTTGTACGAGACTGCCAGATTTGAAGCATTTACCACGTCTGTTCAAAAAGCTATACGATCTCCTAAATCTTCTAAGTCTGTTATATTGTTTTCTGGTCTTGTATTTAAGTTCTCAATGACAACACAATATGGAAACAGTGGATCACCAATTACTGTACTGCCCTTCCTAACGGATCTGCGATGCTAGATCGTCCAGTACATTTAATCACTGAGCACGCACCTTACGCACTGAGAGAACATACACTTTTGTACTCGAGATATAAGCTATAAGGAGCAACAAATCGCAATTGAAGAGAATTAGATCAAGTTAACTTAATGGCCTGGAAGCTGGGTTGTCCTTTCGTCGTCTGCCTCTAGACAGGAAGGACCCGGGTTGCAAGCCAACCACAGGCGTTGGTGATTTTTCAAAAATTGGTTACAAATAATCCATGGTTTCTTCGTGACGTTAGCCTCCCTTGATCTCTTGAGTAATGAGACTCGATATCTAACCTTCTCAGATAACGGCAATAGAGTAGAGATATCGTGTGAACACTCGCACGTTAAAAAAAATCCTTGTCAGTTAAAATCCACAGAATAGTAGGCCCATACAATGTGGCTGCTCGAGAGAACTTGTCTGCAGATATTTACCGCACCGTGGATCACAGACCGTGCTAGCGAGTGTGTGTGCATGCCATCTTGGTTTCTCCTCGGATTTTCTCGTGATGCTCAACGGGGATATGGCACCATCTGTGGACTTTTCCGGTGTGCAGGGATGAGAATCGTGACAACAACAAATTAACAAGCATCACCAAGTTTAAAAAAAGGGACATATTTAATATAAATATTTCTATTCGTGACGTCTTTAAGAAATTTCACAAATTTTCCGCGTAACCCCCTCTTAGACCGGCCCTGTCTTCGTTTACATAAACTGTAGCTTCCAAAGTTGATTATTTTTATTTGTTCAATGACTCTTTACTTGTACTTTTGTTAATATTTTGATGTTTGCAACATAGGCCGAGCACTTGTGACACTTATGGTTGCTATTTAAAACATCTCATTAGCTTGAAACAGTTTCAAATTCGATGGATTAATGCATTTTTCTTATTGCTCTAATATGGAATAGTCATGTAGTTTACATGTTGCAAGTTCTGGTTAAGTTAGCTAGAATGTGCTGATGTGTATAGAGACGTAAACATAAGACACCTGAAATCACGATGTCAAACATATTCACAAATACCTTACCAAAAAAGGTGGCGGATACTGTTTTCCCCAGGAGCTGAGCTCATTTTTTTTTCTGTTATACTGCCGGTTTTTAAAAGCCATTTTCTTCTTGCTTTCTCTCTATGGACACCCGAAAACTACATTTTTCCATATTCGGCCTTAATAGAGACATAGGCTTTATATGTCGTTGTTTGCAGCAAGTTACGATGTGTGCACCTCTTGGATGAACATTTCAGACTTCAGCGTGACCTTTTCGTGTGCCGAATTGCATTCGCTCTCGCTCCATCCTCGTTTTGTCAGATTTATTAGTCCAAAGAGAGTCTAGAATTTTCTGCCCGAAATACCGTCTTCGGCTCAAAAGAACAATCGATAGATTATTATTGAGGATACACGGTGGAATTGTCGTTAGGGTCAAGACATTTTCCTTTCTGGATGAAAACCAAATGTTAACTTATGTATTTCTTTGCGATAGACTTGGACATTCGCCCTGCATTCTCTACTCCATAAATATCTTCCATCCCGTCCCTTAACATACCCCAATCTACGGAGTTCGTGCACGTGGGCAAGATTATCTTGAGATTATAGATTCGTCTGGAGCACCTCTAGATTTGTTTGGAGCACCTATAGATTCATTTAGAGCACCTATAGATTCGTCCAAAGCACCTATGGATTTGTTTGGAGCACTTATGGATTTGTAAGGAGCACTTATGGATTCATCTAGAGCACCTATGGATTTGTTTGGAGCACCTATGGATTTGTAAGGAGCACTTATGGATTCATATAGAGCACCTATGGATTTGTTTGGAGCACCTATGGATTTGTTTGGAGCATCTATGGATTCATATAGAGCACCTATGGATTTGTTTGGAGCACCTATAGATTCATCTAGAGCACCTATGGATTTGTTTGGAGCACCTATAGATTCGTCCAGAGCACCTATGAATTTGTTTGGAGACACCTATGGATTCGTCCAGAGCACCTATGGATTCATCTAGATCACCTATGGATTTGTTTGGAGCACCTATAGATTCGTCCAGAGCACCTATGGATTCATCTAGAACACCTATGGATTTGTTTGGAGCACCTATAGATTAGTCCAGAGTACCTATGGATTCATCTAGAGCACCTATGGATTAGTTTGGAGCACCTATAGATTAGTCCAGAGCACCTATAGATTCATTTAGAGCACCTATGGATTCGTCCAAAGCACCTATGGATTTGTTTGGAGCACCTATGGATTCATCTAGATCACCTATGGATTTGTTTGGAGCACCTATAGATTCGTCCGCAGCACCTATGGATTCATCTAGAGCTCCTATGGATTTGTTTGGAGCACCTATAGATTCGTCCGGAGCACCTATGGATTCATCTAGAGCACCTATAGATTCGTCCAAAGCACCTATGGATTGTTTGGAGCACCTATGGATTCATCTAGATCACCTATGGATTTGTTTGGAGCACCTATAGATTCGTCCGCAGCACCTATGGTTCATCTAGAGCTCCTATGGATTTGTTTGGAGCACCTATAGATTCGTCCGGAGCACCTAAGGGTTCATCTAGAGCTCCTATGGATTTGTTTGGAGCACCTATAGATTCGTCCGAGCACCTATGGGTTCATCTAGAGCTCCTATGGATTTGTTTGGAGCACCTATAGATTCGTCCGGAGCACCTATGGGTTCATCTAGAGCACCTATGGATTCGTCCGCAGCACCTATGGGTTCATCTAGAGCACCTATGGATTCGTCCGCAGCACCTATGGGTTCATCTAGAGCACCTATGGATTCGTCCGCAGCACCTATGGGTTCATCTAGAGCTCCTATGTATTTGTTTGGAGCACCTATAGATTAGTCCAGAGCACCTATAGATTCGTCCGGAGCACCTATGGGTTCATCTAGAGCACCTATGGGTTCGTCCAGTGTGCAGTGTTGAAGATCTAACAGCAACAACAAACACAGAAGTGGGATAAGTACCGTATATAAGTAAGGAAAGCAAAGTGCCCCGTCACGCCAAGTGGCGTATAGGGAATATGGTGTTAGTGACCACAATTTTTACAGACCTCCGGCACATGATTTTTGGGGTAATGTGGTCAGTATTACGCCCGTGCCCTTTAACTTCCCTGAAAAAATCCGGTACCCATTTGCAGCTGGGTGAACCTGGAAGCCATCGATCAGGATCTAGTCCAACCTCTTGTCCATTGTAATCCAGTTCACTAACCACTGAGTTATCGCGGCTCCCTAAGTACCGTATATATTATGGTAATATCTCTACTTTATAAGAGTTTGTGGAAGTAACAGAAATATGATTTTACAGAAAATTGTTGTGACGGATGAAGGAAGTAATGACGATGTTCTGGAAGAGACCAAAACTAAATGAGAGCTCTCCTTTAAGCAACGGGGCTGGGAGCTGCTGTCAGCGAATCATAACTGATGGCTTGCGTCAGGATCGATGAGCCAGAATTATCCAGACTTACTTCATTTCTTCTCGATGCCCTCTCTTTGCGGTACCCCTACAAACCAACAAGCCAGTTTAGGCTGGCCAGATGAATAGGGATCGAGTGGGAAGACAACAAGGTGATCAACCATGTCGTGCTAACGTCGTGCAAATATCATTTCTACCGCAAACTACAACACAAAGCATATTCTTCCTCTTCTACCTTTCATCTCCCTGTGGAGCATAGGTCATCAACAAACACTTTCCAAGCCTTTTTGTTTGTTGCCATCCTTTAAAGATCGTTCCATGTCTTCCCCATCATCTTCATCTCTGGTTCTATCCGTCGTCTCCAAGAATTCCTTGGCCTTACTCTTTGTCTTTTTCCCTGGGGATTCCAAAAAGGGGCCTGTTGTCTAATACTCTCAGTTGCAAAGCATATATGCACACTTAACGTCTTTTAAAAGAAGATTGATGAAGCGAACTATTCCTTTAGTCTTGAGTTGAACGTAAGCAAGGAATAGCAAGCTTATGACTGTTACAGCAGCCTGGAGATATTCGTCAATAACAGCGCATTCAACCAATAACTGTGAACAATCAAGACGAACTTTTAATGGTTGCTTGAAAGGACAGCGTAGCAGATATGGGGATGTACCGACTGCGGTGAAGTCAACGCGTTTGAAATTAAGTGAAATGAGAGCTTACAATCAACATTTAGAGGAAACAATCAATATTTGTTGTTTAGTAATCTATCTATCTATCTATCTATCTATCTATCTATCTATCTATCTATCTATCTATCTATCTATCTATCTATCTATCTATCTATCTATCTATCTATCTATCTATCTATCTATCTATCTATCTATCTATCTATCTATCTATCTATCTATCTATCTATCTATCTATCTATCTATCTGTCAAGTGCAGATTTAGGTGGGAAATCAACAACAAAATTATTAGCAACATAGAAAGTTGTGGAGAGTTATGATTACCTACGCCGGTACTTTATGATGGTGAGGAATATCTAAGAAGTAAACAGTGCCAAATGTAAAAGGAAAATTCTAGCAACTCTGATAGAAGAAATTCTATTCTATTAATGGAATCAGTTTCATTGTAATCGGGGCATCCCCATATCCGCTCCACCAATCGTTCTAGCATTTCTCGCAGTATATGCAGATTCATTGGGGAGCGGCATAGCTCAGTGGTTAGTGAACTGGACTACAAAGGACAAGAGGTAGGGTTCGAACCCAACCGACAGCTTCCGGGTTCACCCATCCTTAAATGGGTACCAGTTTTTTTTCTGGGAAAGTAAAGCGGCACGGGCGTAATACCGACCACATTTCCCCAAAAATCATGTGCTGAAGGTCTGTAAAATGTATGGTCACTAACACCATATTCCCTATACGTCACTGGGCGTGACGGGGCTCTTTACTTTACTATGCATATTCATTGATCCTGTTAGATGTTGAATATAGACACATCTGATTTTTAGGATATAAAAGAATAGATGCTGCCCTAAATACACGCTAATTCTACATCTAGTCTTGGTGTATTTTCATTTGTCTACAAATGCTTTCTATGCTGCGCTGCCCAAGGCGTAACAATATCCAATCTGTTACTTTTCCTCATTCTTTTTTGAATTACATTACCTTACAAACATCCTCTGTGATGACACCTATGTGCGGTGACATGTTTAATACCATAAAAATTTTTGCAGATATATATAATGAAACATACTTTCGACATAAGTGCATCAAGCTAATCGCATGTGACTGTTCACACACTTTACGTGATCAATGTGATCCATAGGTGGACTACTTTAATTCTGCCTTAAATCCCTTTGGCAAGGCTACCGTGTTTCAATCGAGCCTGCAAGGCCACGGTTATTTGTTTCTTTTATTTAACGAGAATTATTTTATTTAAAAAAAAAAACACACATAACCATTCATGAATTTCATGCAAATGAACCTTGACCTGCACTGAGAAAAGATATGCCTTTACTGACATTTTATTTTTCTTATTTTTAACCCTATTATAATATATTTCCTTTCAGATCTTTATAGACTTAACAAGCTGCTAGCAGGAGGTCTGTGGTAAAGAAGCGAATTAATTTTTTTTTTTAAACTATCTTTACAGTATTTTCCCATTTATGAAGTCTGCGGAAAAAAAGGGGGGGGGGGGGGGAGGAGGGCAGGGGGACTTAAGGCTGAAGAAATAAAAGCCACTGTCCAGTGCAGTCGTCTTGAAGTGTTCCGGTATGAGATTTTATTTCACCCCAGAAAAAAAAAGAATAAGGACTTTGTCATGGTTGCTAACGGTGACATTAAAGCGTTATACCTTGTAGTATCGGTGCAGTTGTCTTGCCTCAGTTACATTCTGATCATTGAAAAAATTTGATCTTTTCCGGGATTGATTTCAGTGATACCACAGGTTAATATCAACTTGATTGACGTAAGCGTTATTTTAATTGATTAATGATTGTGGGAATAACATCAACTTGATTGACGTTAGCGTTATTTTAATGGATTAATGATTGTGGGAATAATATCAACTTGATTGACGTTAACGTTATTTTAATTGATAAATGATTGTGGGAATAATATCAACTTGATTGTCGTTAACGTTATTTTAATTGATAAATGATTGTGGGAATAATATCAACTTGATTGACGTTAGTTTTATTTTAATTGATTAATGATTGTAGGAATAATATCAGACGGAAGGAGAGCCAGATAATTAAACGAAATGAAGAACACGTGGCACAATACCAGCAACACAGTAACATTAACATTAATGAGGCCATATATCTTCCGGATAGCAACATATGGTTGTGAATCATGGACAATTCGAAGCAGCAGAGAATAAGATCGATTCATTCGAAACAAAATACTACAGAAAAAATCCTTAATTCTTTCAGTACGAAATGCTTTTATCAATTCAGCGGTAGAGACTTCAGAGACAAATTTTTGTATGATTTTAAATATCAATCTACATATTTATATTTATCTAACACATAACATAGTATATATGAATTTTTATATATTTGAACAAGGAATTAGATTTCACCAATACCAAGATGATACAAGACATGTAAAAACAATATGGTTTAATGACAGTTTACACTAATTAAATTGAGAGTGACGCACTGTGTGGCTGAACGTACATGACCGAAATCAGCATGGCGCATACTGCGTCGAAACGTAGAATTAAGATGCCTTGGATAAAGAAAAAGAGCAAAAAAAGACATATTAAAAGATGTAAACATTAAAAAGTGCCGGCTCATAAAGATCATTCTACAGAGGGAGTTAAAATATTATGACCACGTCAAAAGACACCGGGACTAGAAAGAGCATTAATGGAAAGCATGGTTTCTTGGCGACGCATCAGGGGCAGACCAAGAAGAAGGTTGTTTCAAGACGTCAAGAAGACCTTGAATATGACAACAAAAGAAGTTCGGGGATCTGACCAGAGACAGAGATTCTTTCAGATGGACTGTAGTGAAAACAATGGTCTGCTGCAACGGACATGTGACCCGATGATGATAATGCTGCGCCAGAAAAATAAGAGACAAAAATTACTTTAAAAAGGAATTGAAGTCAACAGTCACAACATAAACAACCAGCGATGTGTGGATGACAGCATTAATAGCAGAGTCGGAGAACGAATTGCAGGAAAGGACAGACTAACAGGGAGAGAAAGCAACAAGAAAAGTCTTAGCCTCAATCTTTAAAAAAAAACAGAAGCAATGGCCATATCGACGATACCACCCTTCATATTATGCAGCTAAAAAGTAAGGAGGACAAATCGGAAACAAGTGCAGAGCGTCAAGTACTTGGACATAACAAGAACATCACAAAGAAGATGTACCAGAACAAATTACAAGCAGAAACAACTAAAAAAGCAGTGACAAACGATTGTGACCTAGGTGTAATTATGGAGACTGGAAAATAATTTGTTGTCGATTGTAAGAGTTTTCATTTCACTTCTGATTATTAAAAAAAAAGATGAGTTTTAATACTTTCTTGGACTGAACCTGCTACACTAACACAAACAGAAACCCCCATAGATGTTTTTTCGTTAAATGATTTCACTAAAATCTGTTTGGGGCAGATAATTCCCAAGAATTATTCCCATCTTTCCTAGTTCTCAAGTCAACGCCCTTAATTAATTGTAAGTTTGTGGTTAAATGAGGCTTTCGCTAATTTGAAAAGCAGTTCTAATTTCTTCCAAAAAAATTACTTACTTGAATTTAATCTATTTTTTTCCCTTTGCAACGTTGATGATAATTGCAGTGTTCAGGTCAATAAAGCTTGTCTCTTAAAAAGCGATCGTAATGTCTGCTGTTTCTTTGATCCGTCATCACTGTCTGAAAGAAACAGGATTTGATCAGCAAGTTATCCTAAAGTTACAAATTATTTTTTTTTTAAATATGTACTTTTTTTTTTATTTTTGTAAAGAGACACGACTCCTTAGAAAGTTGTCCGCAGGTTAATATATATATATATATATATATATATATATATATATATATATATTTTAAATAGCATAATATATATATATAGAAATATATTTATATATAATAAATATCTTCTTTGTTTAAATAGATACCTTTTTTATTGTTATGGAAGAGACACGACTTCCTGTGCAAGTTGTCCTTAAGTTAAAATATCTTCTTTTGTTTAAATAGATACCTTTTTTTATTGTTATGGAAGAGACACGACTTCCTGTGCAAGTTGTCCTTAAGTTAAAATATCTTCTTTTGTTTAAATAGATACCTTTTTTATTGTTATGGAAGAGACACGACTTCCTGTGCAAGTTGTCCTTAAGTTAAAATGTCTTCTTTTGTTTAAATAGATAATTGTTGTGGAAGAGACACGACTTCCTGTGCAGGTTATTCTCAGGTTAAAATAAGAGACTAGTCCATCTTTTCTTTTAAAGAAGTTAGATTTTTTAGTAATGGCTCCCTCCCTCCCACACACCATCATACCCACATACACCTCTTCCTCACAACTACCATTGTAAAGAAACTAAAGAAGTCTTAATTTTCTTACAAATGTAACAATTTCTCAATATTCCTGTATGGTGCAGAAACATGGACATTAGACAAGATAACAGAACAGAAAATTGAAGCCTTTGAAATGTAGATTTATAGAAGAATAGGTAAAATTGGATGGAAAGAAAAGAAAACAAACGCTTACGTTTTAAAACAGCTAAAAATGAAAAGAGAACTACTAAACACAATTAGAACAAGATAAATGAAATTTTTGGGGCGTGTTAAAGGAAACAACAGCCCAATAAAGTAATATTGGAAGAGAAAATACGAGGTAAAAGAGGTAGAAGCAGGCCAAGACTAACATGGACGAGTAACATCAAAAGATGGACAAGTCAACCTATGACAATCTACACCATCAAAGCAAGAGACAGAGTGTAATTGCGCTCCATGGTAGCGAACCTTCGATGCGGAGACGGCACTCAGTGATGATGATGAATCTTCTTACATAAATTTCTTATCAAGCCCCGTTCTTTTCTTGCTGTTTTCTATATCTAAAAAAAAAATAGGTAAGTTTTTCATTCATTCATTCCCCAACCTCTGTTTGGATGCACAAATGGTAAATATTTCATTCTTGTAGAAGAATGGTAGTTCGCTGAACAAGCACTCCGCCACACACACACCGCTCTCCAACTTGATCAATAAAACAGTGTAGTAAAGGCAATATAAACAGGTAAACACAGGGGCGAGCTTACACACTCATTCACTGCCTGCACACAGGGCGAATAGACAGTTATCTTACCTTCGTGACGTAAACTCTGGGCATACTGCCTCACTTTTTAAGTGTTGTTAAACAATTTACTGTCTGCTTCATTGTTAAATTTGCTTATTTTAAAAATTGTTTTGTTGTTAAGGATCTCTTATAGGGAGTCTTTTAAGAATAGCAACATGTTATGTCTTCTCAACATTCCTGTTTGGTGCAGAAACATGGACATTAGACAAGAAAACAGAACAAAGAATTTAAGTCTTTGAATTGTGGGTAAATAGAAGAATAGTTAGAATTGGATGGAAGGGAAAAAAAAAAACGATGAAGTTTTAAAACAACTAAAAATAAAAAGAGAACTACTAAACACAATTCAAGCAAGACAAATGCGATTCTTGGGTCATGTTAAAAGACACAGCAGCCTACTAAAAGTAATCCTGGAGGGGAAAATACGAGGTAAAAGAGGCAGAGGCTGACCAAGACTAACATGGACGAGTAACATCAAAAGATGGATAAACCAGCCTATGACAACTTGCGCCAACAAAGCAAGAGACAGAGTAGAATGGCGCTCCATAGTAGCCAACCTTCCTTGCGGAGATGGCATCATGGCGGATGATGGTGATGGTGAGTCTTTAAAAGTTATATTATGCTCAAAGCTGTACTGTGTGCAGAATTAATGTTCTACTTCTTCATCATTCCTTAACCCTGAGGTCGTTGGGCCACCAATGACAGACTATGTCTTCTTTCTCATTAAGACTCTATCTTCAGTCATTCTCTATGACTACAAAAGTCGAAGCATGTCCATTCTTTGATGTTATCTTCCCATTTCTTTCTCTACACACTTCCCCTATGTTCTTTCACGATGTCCTGCTATATAGATGGTATTTGTTAGGCCAGACTATTAAGATACGTGGTCAAACCATTTCATTTCGCACTTCAGAATAGTCAAATGATCATCCTGTTCTCCGATTATTTGCATCTTTTTACAACCTTTGTATTTTGTAATACAAGAATCAGTTCCCTCCGCGCCTTTCTATGCGTGTAGTTTGGGGTATGTGATATTAGTAAATATATTTGTCCATGCTCATCATCAAGTACCGGGCCTGCTGGTGTAGGTGATCATGTCTCTCCACAACTTTCGATCTCGACAGTTATTTATCATTTCTGTTGTTGACCTTCTGCCAAGCTATTCTCTTAAGCTGTGTGGTATTTTTTATCTTTGCTTCGCTCTATCTCTTCGTCCCTCAATTTTTCCAGTTGTTACAATATATTCCAGTTGTTCTCTTCTCATTACATGGCCAAAAAATGATGATTGTTTCTTCCTAATATTGGAAATTAGCTCTCTTTTTGCTTTGACCTCTTTCAGAACATCGTCATTATTCTTCTTAGCTGTCCATGGTATTCTCAACATTCTTCTGTAAAACCACATTTCTACAGACTCCAGTGATTTTATTATCTGTTGTTCTACTGTCCATGATTCACATCCATATGTTAAGACTGGCTCTACATAACATTTAAGAACTCTTTTTCTTGTTTCTATTGTCAAAAATGGATTGCATAGTATCTTCCTCAGTTTTGGAAAGCTGTTTTTGCCTGAGCCATTCTGCATCTCACCTCTTTTATACATCTTCTATCCATGAACAACGGCACTTTTTAAAGTGATGTGGACGGTATCACGTTAGGCCGCCTTTTCCTTTTCATAAATATCTCGGACCTTGCCTGTCCAAAAAACAATCCGTTATTTCTGAGATTTGAACCCAGTACTTTCAGATAAGAAAGTGAGCAGACTAACCACACAACCAACAAGACTCCGGCGTTAACTTACTTATGACACCTTTGTGTGATTTTAATTCTACTCGTAAAAAATTGTTTCGTATTTTTTATCTGCTGCTTCGTTTCGTCGACGTTTACACCTCCTGAGCGTTCCTTCCTGAAAGGACATTAAATAGGTGTGTGTTATGATTTACAGCTAGATGTTATTCTGTTCATGTAATCAGTTTCACTGCAGTCGGTAATTTCCCATCTCCGCTCCACGCATTTCACAACATGGTGCCCAAGTCTGATGCCAAGATCGACTTCCATGCAACTCTAAACGACGGCACAGGCGGCAATACCACGCGACTTCCATCGAAAAGAGAGAACATAGATACTATATTACTCCAGTTCCCTCGAATAGAGAGTACATAGATACTTTATTACTCCAGTTCCCTCGAATAGAGAGTACATATATACTTTATTACTCCACTTCCCTCGAATAGAGAGTACATAGATACTTTATTACTCCAATTCCCTCGAAAACAGACAATGAAAACAAAGTAACCAAAACGCTAAGACGACTACGCCAGTCTCTCTATGTTGCATTATCGGATTAATGGCGTCAGCAAGGTTGAACTATAGTGCGAACCAAGCCGGCTGGGTGGACGACAATATCAAACATCACCGAAAAGAGAGGACCTTCCCACTCCATTTAACTTAAATAAATTGAAAGGAACATTAAAAGCTTTCAAAACACTGAGAATCTGTTTTTATTGATTTTAGTCTCTACAAGTCCCTATCAAATCTGGACGCTATCTTTCTGAAAGTAAAAAAAAACGCAATAACAACTGTTTTCGAACCAAATCATCCGACATCAAAATTTAATATTTATTTGAGGGTTTTGGTTTACCTTCCCTCTTCAATCCCTATTTGTTTTCCCAGATTATTTCCTGGTCCACTGCGTAGTGCTGGAGTAGGATCTTGATCAGTTTTGGTTTACTTGTTCTGACGCAAGCGGAATTTGTGGCGTATAGAGAACATAATGTTAGTGCAAATATTTACTGTGACAGTAAGGACATTTATTGAGGAAATTGTCAGTAGCCCAAGACTTGTCAGTAGCCTGCAGACTTGTCAATAGCACGAAAACCTGTCAGTAGCCTGAAGACTTGTCAATTTAGTAATGGTTATATCGAAGAAACAATCATCACCACCATGCAGCATAAAAATAAACGAGACAAATCTAAAACAAGTGCAGCGTTTCAAATACTTGGGCACAATAATTACATCAGATGGGAGATGCACCACAGAAATAAAAAGCAGAATAGCTCAGGCCAAAATAGCATTTCAGAAAATGAAAATATCTTATGCAACAAATCTATGTCAATAAAAATGAGAAAGAGAGTTCACCGGTGCTATATAGGACCAATTCTGACCTATGGAAGCGAATCATGGACAGTAGACAAACAAATGAAAAGACGATTAGAGGCCACAGAGATGGGATTTCTCAGAAGAATGTTGAAAGTTCCCTGGACAGCTAAAAAGACCAATGAGGAAGTTCTCAAAGAGGCCAACACAAAAAGGGAGCTCTTAAAAAACATCAGAAAGAAGCAATCAACATTTTTCGGGCACATCATGAGAAGAGGACAGTTGGAATACTTGGTTACAACTGGCAAAATAAAAGAAAAGAGAGATCGCGGACGACAAAGAGAGAAAATACTGGATAGCTTGGTGTCATGGCATGGAAAACAGTCAATAACAGAACTGATACGATGCACTGTGGATAGAAGATTGTGGAGGGACATGATCGCCTACGCCAACCGGCAGGGTACATGATGATGATGATCAGTAATTTGTTGTTGTTGTTGTCGCTGTTGTTGTTGTTGTTGTTGTTGTTGTTGTTGCGTTCGCCAGCTTTCAACTCTGACAAAATCCCTAGAGACTAGGAACTTAATTTTGCATGTTAATCAATTTTTCCCTGGCAGCCGTGTGCACATGGGTCCCTCGCCGCACAGGCAGATAACTCCGACTTCAGAGGTACTCATGTTTTTTTTTTCCGTCGATGAGTAACTGACGTTTCAGTCAGTAATTTGAAGACCTGTCAGTAATTTGAAGACCTGTCAGTAACCCGAAGACCTGTCAGTAATCTGAAGACTTGTCAGTCTCGACAGTAATTCCCTCATTTGTCAACCGAACCTGCACAGAAAATGAGTTGGTCAGATTAACTACTTGCAGCTTGGCTCACTGTAGGTGGCTTCATATCACATCTTTTTGTCACTGATAATTACTTTATTTGCCCATGTATGCATTTCGATGAAGTTAAATTAAATTACGTTCTTTTATTATATACATTCAAAGGGTTTAAAACCCCCAATATCTTAACATTGAAAAAACAGAGGTTTGTGCTTAGAAATTGTGAAAATAAAGTTGTAACATATTGTATCACCTGAAACTCTCAGAGTTACCCATTCTTGATCTTCTAGTCATGTGCATCATTCAACTAAAATATCTTTCATAAATATTGACTTTAGCTAAAAATAGTTCAAGCTTTGTATGTGCGTGAGTGAAAATTGGAACCACTTTAATAAAATATCATCTTTATAAATGAGTGGTATATTAGATTCAGGATGTAACTTCATTTATATAATCGTCGTCATCATAGAGTGCCATTTCCGCAAAGAAGGTTGGCTACCATGGAGCGCTATTTTGCTCTGTCTCTTGCTTTGATGGTGCAGGTTGTCATAGGCTGATTTGTCCATCTGTTGATGTTACTCGTCCATGTTAGTCTTGGTTTGCCTCTGCCTCTTTTACCTTGTATTTTCCCTTCCAAATTACTTTTAGTAGGCTGTTATGTCTTTTAACATTGCCCAAAAATCGCATTTGTCTTGTTTGAAATGTATTTAGTAGTTCTCTTTTCATTTTTAGTTGTTTTAAGACTTCATCATTTGTTTTCTTTTCTTTCCATCCAATTCTACCTATTCTTCTATATATCCACATTTCAATGGCTTCAGTTTTCTGTTCTGTTTTCTTGTCTAATTTCAAATGTTTCTGCACCAAATAGGAATGTTGAGCAGATATAACATTTTGCTGTTCTTAGTTTTATCCCTGGTGTTATTTGTTTAGATATTAGTATATTTTTCACGACATAAAAATTATTTTTTGCCATTCCTATTCTTTTGTTTATTTCAGTTTTACATTTTCCATCACTGGTTATAGTATGTCCAAGGTAGTTGTAATTTTGAACTGTCTCCAGATCTATTCTTTCAATTTTGATATCCACTTGTAGGTTTTGAGTATTTTCTTTCTTTATTATATTAGTTTTAGTCTTTTTGATATTCATATCTAGTCCATATTTTTTGCTTGTCCAACTTCATCCATAAACGATGCAGAATGTCACGACTGGAACTAAAATATCAGTTGGAGTTGAAAACAAACAGATGTGTATATTCTTTCATATCGTATCACTATTCCTATTTTTTACATTACGTAGTTGGTATGTTTTACTAACAGTTTTACATTTATATATTTTACTTTTATGTTCCCATGTGACTACCGGGGTCCTGACCACCGTCTAGGGAGAACAAGATAGAGCCACTGTCACCTGCCATGATTGTTGTAAGAAGCAACTCAGGAGTTTTGGGGTCAAGGTTTTCGTCGGCGCTTCAGAGTTCGTGCATCCAAGCTAAAGCTATCATCAGTGCTTTCGCTGATGTAAGGCGAGTGTGCTTCATACTGAGAACGTGTTTAGGAGGAGATCTGATCACTGTGTATGGTTCGTTGCGCAATGAAGATGATCTGTTGTATAAAAACTAAACTAAAAACTAAACTAAACTAAAAACTAAACTAAACTAAACTAAACTAAACTAACTAACTAAACTAAACTAACTAAACTAAACTAAAACTAAACTAAACTAAACTAAACTAAACTAAGCTAAACCTTTATATTACATTAAAAGTTGAACACATCACGTTGTAATATAGAAGTAATGTTTTAAGTGGCATCCACAATTTTCTATCTATTGACCTTTCGAGCCGTAGCCGGCCCATAGAGCGTAGACCAAGATACTCCTTCTCTTATCTGAATTTTTGTTCTAGCAGTTTTCAATCCTTTTAAAGATATTTTATCAAATCTCGCCATTTGTCTCTGTTCTGTGCAAGCAGTTCTATCTCATTGAGGGAGCCGAATCCTACTGCTCTTGCCTCTCTCATCAATGTTCTTCTCAGTGTCTCTCTGGGTCTTCCTCTTTTCCTCTTACCTGTTGTTTCCCATATGAGGGCTTGCTTTGCTATTCGGTTATTATCTCTTCTCATCACATGTCCAACATATGACCATCGTCTTTTCTTTATTACTGAAGATATCAGTGGTTGAGGCGATTTCTCTAATTTCCTCGTTTGTTTTGAATTCGTTCCACGCTATATCAAGTATTTTCCTTAGACATTTATTTCCGAATGCGTTCAACTTTGTTCTATATCTCTTGTTGTTTTCCAGCTTTCACACGCATACGTAAGTGTTGATAGTACATTTGATTTGAATAGTCTAAGTTTTGTGTTTGTGCTGATGAGTTTTGATTTCAACAACTTTTCAAGGCTTCTGAAAGACATTGCTGCTTTAGCTATTCTGATTCTAATTTCTTTGCTTGTATCCCCTTCTCGATCAATGTGACTTCCAAGATAGATAAAGTGATCGATCTCTTCTACTGGTTTGTTTTCCATGTATATTTTGTCGTCTGTTGGAATTAAACTTTTCATGACTTTAGTCTTTTCATGATTGATCTCAAGCCCAATTTTGCTGGCTATTGATAATAGTTCATTTGTGTTTTCTCCACAATTTTACGCTGTATTATTTATGTCCTTATTTCATTGTTACAGTTTTTTTCTTGTTGTGTTAATGTTGATGTTGTATTTTATATTCCTAATGTTACTTTATATTTTTTTCAGAAACAGGAACAAACCCAACCCACACCTCGCACCATTTGAAACGTCCCTTATGGCATAGGCGATGTTTAAAGAACTAACGTCTCGTATTGTAAGCATGTGGCATTGAAACTGACGTCCTCTACAGCAGCCAACCTAATATCCCTTTTTGTAAGAGAGTGACAGGAAGACTAATGTCCCTTTTTGTAAGAGAGTGACAGGAAGACTAATGTCACTTTTTGTAAGAGAGTGACAGGAAGACTAATATTCATTTTTGTAAGAGAGTGACAGGAAGACTAATGTCACTTTTTGTAAGAGAGTGACAGGAAGACTAATATCCAGTTTTGTAAGAGAGAGTATAGGCAAACTAATGTCCCTTTTTGTAAGAGAGTGACAGGAAGACTAATGTCCATTTTTGTAAAAGAGTGACAGGAAAACTAATGTCCCTTTTTGTAAGAGAGTGACAGGAAGATTAATATCCCTTTTTGTAAGAGAGTGACAGGAAGACTAATATCCCTTTTTGTAAGAGAGTGACAGGAAGACTAATATCCCTTTTTGTAAGAGAGTGACAGGAAGACTAATATCCCTTTTTGTAAAAGAGAGACAGGAAGACTAATATCCCTTTTTGTAAGAGAGTGACAGGAAATCTGATATCCCTTTTTGTAAGAGAGTGACAGGAAAATTAATGTCCCTTTTTGCAAGTGTGTGGTAAAAAGACAAAAACCTATCGTCTCATATTGCGCAAGTTTATATGGAAAAAAATGTATGTCCCTTATTGTTAGTGCATAGTAAAAAAATAATAATAATAATAATAACTTTCCTTATTGTAAATGTGTGGTAAGGAAATTAATGTCCTTTATTGTAAGAGTGTGGTAAGGAAATTAATGTCCTTTATTGTAAGAGTGTGGTAAGGAAATTAATGTCCTTTATTGTAAGAGTGTGGTAAGGAAATTAATGTCCTTTATTGTAAGAGTGTGGTAAGGAAATTAATGTCATTTATTGTAAGAGTGTGGTAAGGAAATTAATGGCCTTTATTGTAAGAGTGTAGTAAGGAAATTAATGTCCTTTATTGTAAGAGTGTGGTAAGGAAATTAATGTCCTTTATTGTAAGAGTGTGGTAAGGAAATTAATGTTCTTTATTGTAAGAGTGTGGTAAGGAAATTAATGTTCTTTATTGTAAGAGTGTGGTAAGGAAATTAATGTCCTTTATTGTAAGAGTGTGGTAAGGAAATTAATGTCCTTTATTGTAAGAGTGTGGTAAGAAAGTAAATGCCACATATTGTATGTACTCGATCAGAAAACTATCTTCCCAATTCGTAAGTGCTTATTAAGGAAACTAAGTAAATATTCCATTCCTGCACGAGGTAGTCGGTATTTTGAGCAGCACTTCTCATTTCCTTTTTAGTTTGGCACCGTCTCATTACGCAATTATTTTAATTGATATTGTAAAGTTATCTGATTTGCAATCTGCCCAATGTTATCGAATTCAAATTTATGCAAAATTGAATTTCTTAATTTAAACATGATATCATAAAAAATATAATCACATCAAAGCAGATAACATCGGAACTAAAACTCATCATCAAGTACCGGGCCTAGTGGCGTAGGTGATCATGTCTCTCCACAACACTCGATCTCGGCAGCTATTTATCATTTCTGTTGTTGACCTTCTGCCAAGCCATTCTCTTAAGCTGTCTGTTATTTTTTCTCTTTGCTTCGCTCTATCTCTTCGTCCCTCAATTTTTCCAGTTGTTACAATATATTCAAGTTGTTTTCTTCTCATTACATGGCCAAAAAATGATGATTGTCTCTTCCTAACATTGGAAATTAGCTCTCTTTTTGCTTTGACCTTTCTCAGAACCTCTTCATTACTCTTCTTAGCTGTCCATGGTATTCTCAACATTCTTCTGTAAAACCACATTTCTACAGACTGCAGTGATTTTCTTGTCTGTTGTCCTATTGTCCATGATTCGCATCCGTATGTTAAGACTGGCTCTACGTAACATTTAAGAACTCTTTTTCTTGTTTCTGTTGTCAAAAATGGATTGCATAGTATTTTCCTCATTTTTTGGAACCTGCTTTTGCCTGAGCCATTCTGCATCTCACCTCTTTTGTACATCTTCCGTCTGAGGTTAACAAAGTTCCCAAATATTTAAATTCATTTACCTGTTTTAATATTGTTCCACTTGTCTTTATTTTGCACTGAGGTGATGTCTTTTTCTTTGTTGTTACCATTACCTCTGTCTTTTTGCTATTAAGGCTGTGTCCTTTATTTTTGAACTAAAACTAAGTATTGTAAAAAGTTATATTTACTCAAAATTTGTGTATGGTGCAGAAATATGGATCGCAACTAAGAAAGCAGAGTAGAGAATTGAGGCCTTTGAAATGTGGGTCTATAGAAAAATGGGTAGAGTGGGTGGAAGGAAAGGAAGACAAACATGGAAGTTCTAAATCAATTGAACATTAAAAGAAAGAACTACTTAAAACAACTCGGAAGACAACTTAAATTTTTGGGGTATGGAACACAATATCATACTAAAAGTATCCTTGGAAGGGAAGGTACAAGGTAGACAAAGCAGAGACGGGTCAAGACTAAAGTAGGCTGGTTTCATCAACTGAACCTATGACAACAAGCACCATGAAGACAAGAGACAGAGTAAAACGGGGCTTCATTGTAGTCAACCTTCGGTGTGAAGACGGCACCTAATGATGATGACGAATTTAAACTTATCAAAATGTCAACAAAGATACAGAGACGAAGCTGCACAACCTTTACAATATAGATAACGGGGTTTATTAATACTTGGACATTATAGTTCGGAATCGTCATATTTGCTGGTCTGGAATTAAAGCGTTAAAGTAGGTTGCCAGGTTGTACTCGTAGAAACTGCTGAATTGTAAATTGGCTTTATTGTGACTCCATCATTCACTATCTGGCAAACATTCTGACACGAGAATTAACTTACTTTTGTTGTTATCTTATTATTGCTGTTGTATCGTTTATTGCTTCATTTGGGCGTCATTTTAACACCAAAGTAGTTCATTGATTAATGCTTTGATTTCTGCTTATAAAAGTCGTGCGCGGTTTTTAAAAAAAAATAGATTTGTTCTATTGCGTTCACTCTCTTGATCGACCTGCTTCTAGTCTAGGTTCACCCAGCCTTAAAAAAGAAATAGGAAATTGTTTTATCTTGAAAAGAAAACCACCTAGTTTGTGTTATCCACGTTTTAAAAAAAAAATTATTCACTTGGTAAAAAAAAAAAAATACTGGTATTAATGCCATACTCCCTATACGCCAAGATGTGACAGTGTTCTTTTTCATTTTCTTTCATCCCTTCTTAATTTCCTGGAAGCAGCAGTAGATCAGTCAAATAGTAATTTGCCAAATGATTCAGTGCCAAAGAAGTTCGATTTTTTTTATAAATTATGGAATCCTTCCCAAAATCCCCCCCCCCCCCCCCCCCACACACACACATACACATAGACTTCTTTCTTACAAATCTCCTTGTTAGGAAACTACAGAAGTCTTAATTTGTGTGTGTGTGTGTTTAAAATAAGAAATTATTTTTTAAAATTTAATTTATACAATTAGTATTATTTTATTTCATAAAATTATGTTTATAGCAAGAGTCACCACCACTTTCTTTCCATCTTTCATAGTTTTATATGTAAGTCTTTCATTCATGGACAAGAATACAAAGCCACCTTCTTAATCACACCCGCCTTCTCCCCAATTTGACACCTAAAACAGCATAGTAAAAGAAATATAAATACACCGGCTATCAGGCGAGCTTCCACACTCATTCACAGACATTGGGTTCAATTTCCTCTCTCAACCTGCTTCTAGATTCACACATTGTGTGGGTTCTGACATTTTTTTTTTCTACTAAAGACAACATGCCTGGCCTATTACCGACCACAGAAATATATACGTGTGTCTACATATACTATGTACTCCATGTACACCATGTACTTCATGCACACCATGTACTTCATGTACACCAATACTGCATGTACTCCATGTACACCATGTACACCATGAACACCATGTACACTATGTACATCATGCACACTATGTACATCATGCACACTATGTACACCATGTACTCCATGTACACAATGTACACCATGTACTTCATGTACTCCATGTACACCGTGTACAGAATGTACACCATGTACACCATGTACTCCATGTACACCATATACTCCATGTACACCATGTACTCCATGTACACAATGTACACCATGTACTCCATGTACACCATATACTCCATGCACACCGTGTAAACCATGTAAACCATGTACACCATGTACTCCATGTAAACCATGTACACCATGTACTTCAAGTACTCCATGTACACCTTGTACACCATGTACACCATGTACTCCATGTACACAATGTACACCATGTACACCATGTACTCCATGCACACCATGTACTCCATGTAAACCATGTAAACCATGTACACCATGTACTCCATGTAAACCATGTACACCATGTACACCATGTAAACCATACACACCATGTACACCATGTACTTCATGTACACCATGTACACCATGTACTCCATGTACACAATGTACACAATGTACACCATGTACTCCATGCACACCATGTACTCCATGTAAACCATGTAAACCATGTACACCATGTACTCCATGTAAACCATGTACACCATGTACACCATGTAAACCATACACACCATGTACACCATGTACTCCCTGTACTCCAAGTACACCTTGTACTCCATGTACACAATGTACACCATGTACACCATGTACTCCATGCACACCATGTACTCCATGTAAACCATGTAAACCATGTACACCATGTACACCATGTAAACCATGTAAACCATGTACTCCATGTACACCATGTACTCCAAGTACACCTTGTACTCCATGTACTCCATGTACACCATGTACTCCATGCACAACGCAACTCTTATTGTGTTCTGTTTGTTACGTGCAGATTTCACTTTCTGAAACCTCAATGAATCCTTTAAAATGTTGATTTATTGAAGAATGGGTAAAACTGGATGGAAGGGAAAAAAAAAACGATGAAGTTTTAAAACAACTAAAAATGAAAAGAGAACTGACAATCTTCACCATCAAAGCAAGAGACAGAGCGGAATGGCGCACCATGGTAGCCAACCTTCGATGCGGAGACGGCACTCAATGATGATGATTAAACCTCATTCCTTGAAATCAGATTTTCGTCTGTCATTTTATCGGTCCAAGTTACTTTCCTGCACAAAAAATGTAAAAAAAAGCACAGTTGTTTGTTTTCATCTCAAATTGGCATTTAAGTTCTAATCTTGAAAATTGTTCAGTGCTTATGGATGAAGAAGTCTTGAGCCTAACACTTTCCACTCATTCTTAAAACTGATATTTTATTGAAGTGGTTTTACTTCGTGACACCACACACAAATCTTGCTATTTTTAGCTAGCAGTATTTATATATGAGTGATAGTATAGTAGAATAACGATGGTCACAAAAACATCAATACTGGCAGGTCTGAGAGTGTCAGGTGGTGCAATAATTAATTGTTAACCACTAATGATTTATCCTGTGTGTTACCGGGGCCTCATTATGAGGGAGGTAAAGAATAGTGACACTGCGACTTTCCAGGTATGTCGTAAGAGGCGACAAAGGAGGTTGATCGATGGCTTGACAAGCTGTCATTGCAAAAAGTATTGTTATGGAAACAGCGCCATATATTTTAGAGCAGTGATCTCTGCAATATGTGCCATTTTGACACGCACGGTTTATGTTTTTGAGATTATAGTTCTGCCCTATGTGCCGTCTTCGGCTCGAAAGTAAAAAGTAAAAGTAAAGTACCCCTCGTCACGCCAAGTGGCGGCGTATAGGGAAATATGGTGTTAGTGACCCTATATTTTACAGACCTTCAGCACATGATTTTTGGGGTAATGTGGTCGGTATTACGCCCGTGCTGCTTTACTTTCCCAGAAAAAATCCGGTACCCATTTAAGGCTGGGTGAACCCGGAGCCGTCGGTTGGGATCGAACCCTACCTCTTGTCCGTAGTAGTCCAGTTCGTCTTCGGCTCGAAAGTTATATATAAATAGATAGATTTATATATGAGTGATAGTGTGGTAGAATAACGATGGTCACAAAAATATCAAAAACTGGCAGGTCTGAGAGTGTCAGGTGGTGCAATAATTAATTGTTAACAACGAAAGATTTGAACTACAAAAAGACACGAAAGGAGCCTCGGTGGCTGAGTGGTTAGTGTGCTTGCTTCCTGACCAGAAGGCTCCAGGTTCGATCACCAGCAGTGGCTGATTTTTTTTCGGACTGACAAGGCTCCAGGGTTCACCCAGCATCTAGAATTGGATACCAAAGACTTTTCTGAGAAGTAAATGCGGCCAGACATGATACCAATCAAATCACCCAAAAATGTGCCGTAGTCATAGAAAAATATGGTCCCTAATATCATATTCCCTATACAACTAGCAAGGCGTGGAGGGAACCGTTACTTTTTAAAAAAATAAAGATTTAAAATGTACAATCTTCTTTTAATCACCTCGAATGTAAACTAGAAGAAACATGTGTATTTTATCTTTCTGGAAAGATACAGATGAACAAATCAACTAAATTATCAGTGACAAACAACTGTGAAATGCTCTGACAGTGTCGAGCTCGACAAGTTGTATACCTCTGATCACCATTAATATTTACCAGTGGTAGATTTACTAACAGAACATTTTACCGCGCTGGATGGACAAATCTGCGCTGTTGAGGACTCTAATCTCTGTCAGATAGGGGTTACAGCGAGGAGGGTGATAACTTGATCTACGCCACGTGAACAAAACACAAGATCAAACATTGTGGGAGGGACAACCTGAACATGGAGCTTGTGGTGGGAATAGTCAGGTTGATATCAACATGAGACAGATAAGGAAGTTGTAAACCAAGACGGGAATGTGGGCGATAGGTAGACCGAGGCAGCATCGCTGGCAACTATGAAACCAAGGGGAAAAAACATTCTGAACCAGAATGAGGGTTTTGTGAAGAATATCATTCGATTCTTCACTTTCTCACCCATTCGGATCTTGAATAAGGTACACAGTTTTAGCTTGCTCTATTATGTCGGCCTCAACCATTATCAAGAGCTTGTTGTGTAGAGTTACGCTGACATTGTTACTCTATCTAACTCTGAGTCTACTTCCGAATTCAGGACAAATGCTCCTCTTTATAAGAAGCTATCATGAGAGCACCGATAGAACAGCGGTTAGGGAACTGGTCAACTGAAGGCAAAAGATCGATTGTAATTTCGGTGGCTGCTTTTATAGTTTCATCATCAGCATTGAGTGCCGTCTCCGCATCGAAGGTTGGCTACCACGGAGCGCCATTCCACTCTTGCTTTGATGGTGCAGATTGTCATAGGTTGACTTGTCCATCTTTTGGTGTTACTCGTCTATGTTAGTCTTGGTCTGCCTCTGCCTCTTTTACCTTGCATTTTCCCTTCCAATATTACTTTTAGTAAGCTGTTGTGTCTTTTAACATGGCCCACAAATTTGATTTGTCTTGTTCTAATTGTGTTTAGTAATTCTTTTTTTCATTTTTAGTTGTTTTAAAACTTCATCGTTTGTTTTATTTTCTTTCCATCCAATTCTACCTATTCTTCTATAAATCCACATTTCAAAGGCTTCAATTTTCTGTTCTGTTTTCTGGTCTAATGTCCAATGTTTCTGCGCCATACAGGAATATTGAGAAGATGTAACATTTTGCTATTCTTAGTTTTAGCCCTGGTGTTATTTGTTTTGATGTTAGTATATTTTTCATGGCATTAAAATTACTTTTTGCCATTCCTATTCTTTTGTTTATTTCAATTGTAAATTTTCCATCACTGGTTATAGTGTGTCCCAGATAGTTGTAGCTCTGAACTGTCTCCAGATGTATTCCTTCAACTTTGATATTTAATTGTAGGTCTTGAGAATTGTCTTCATAGTTGCACCCAACCGTAAATGGGTACTGAATTTTTCTGAGAAATAGAGCAATACTGGCTTTAGGCTGGCCACATTACTCATAAAAGTGCCCATTGTAAATTAAATAAATTAAAAAAATGTGCTGACACAACGGTATCCTTACACGACGTCGAATAAATAGTTCTTTCCTTTACTTCATGTATAGTGTTGAGTTAATTAAACATGTATATGTCAACTTGTCGAAGTAGATGGATAAATTGTGTCTTTTACTTTACCTTTTGTTTCATCTGTCAGTTGTGTCTTTTATTTTACAATTTGTTTAATCTGTATTCATTTTAGTTTTAGCTTTATTAGTTGTAACAGAGTTTTAACAGTTTTAGTACTTATAACATAGTTTTAGTAGTTATAGCTTTAGTAGTAATAACATAGTTTTAGCAGTTATAGTTACAGCTTTAGTGATTATGACATAGTTTTAGTAGTTATAGTTTTAGTTATTATAACATTGTTTTAGTAGTTATAGTTTTAGTTATTATAACATAGTTTTAGTAGTTATAGTTTTAGTGATTATAACATAGTTTTAGTAGTTATAGTTTTAGTGATTATAACATAGTTTTAGTAGTTATAGTTTTAGTGATTATAACATAGTTTTAGTAGTTATAGTTTTAGTGATTATAACATAGATTTAGTAGTTATAGTTTTAGTTATTATAACCTAGTTTTAGTAGTTACAGTTTTAGTGATTATAACATAGTTTTAGTAGTTATAGTTTTAGTGATTATAACATAGTTTTAGTAGTTATAGTTTTAGTGATTATAACATAGATTTAGTAGTTATAGTTTTAGTTATTATAACATAGTTTTAGTAGTTACAGTTTTAGTGATTATAACATAGTTTTAGTAGTTATAGTTTTAGTGATTATAACATAGTTTTAGTAGTTATAGTTTTAGTGATTATAACATAGTTTTAGCGGATATAGTTACAGTTTTAGTTATTATAACATAGATTTAGTAGTTATAGTTTTACTTATTATAACATAGTTTTAGTAGTTATAGTTTTAGTGATTATAACATAGTTTTAGCGGATATAGTTACAGTTTTAGTTATTTATAACATAGATTTAGTAGTTATAGTTTTAGTTATTATAACATAGTTTTAGTAGTTATAATTTTAGTGATTATAACATACTTTTATTAGTTAAGTTTTAGTGATTATAACATAGTTTTAGTAGTTATAGTTTTAGTGATTATAACATAGTTTTAGCGGATATAGTTTTAGTGGTTATAACACAATTTTATTGGATGTAGTTTTATTAGTTGTTGTTTTAGTAGCTACAGTTTAATTAGTAATATTTTTTTTTAAATATAGTAGCTGTGGCATTGCTTTAGCAGTTATGTGATTATTTAATTATTACAATGGTAACATAGTTTTGGTTGTTATATGATTATTTTATTAATTATTACAATCGTAACATAGTTTTGGTTGTTATATAATAATTTTATTAATTATTACAATCATAACATAGTTTTGGTTGTTATATAATAATTTTATTAATTATTACAATCATAACATAGTTTTTGTTGTTATATGATAATTTTATTAATTATTACAATCATAACATAGTTTTGGTTGTTATATGATTATTTTATTAATTATTACAATCATAACATAGTTTTGGTAGTTATAACAGAACAACAGACAGCTTGGTTCAAAATTATATCGGGAGTTAGACAAGAAAGTATCCTGTTGTCATTCCTTTTCATTGTGGTTACGGACTGGTTCATGTGATGTTCGGTTCTTGTTGACAGATCAAGGGAAGTTACATGGGGTCTTACTGGACGTCTTGAAGATGCAGATTTTGCAGACGATGTTGAACTGCTTGCCCACTGTAATCAAGACATACAGGAGAAAACAAGTAGAGTAGATCAGTTTGCTAACTCAGTAGGACTGAAAATAAATACAGAGAAAATATGATTACGGGGATAAATGCCAAAAGTACAAAGAAAGTTACATTCAGAGGAATGGGACTAGAAGAAGTGGATCACTTTAAATACCTTGGAATTTATATTTCATCAAATAGCGACATTGAGAAGAAGATCTCTTCTAGACCAGGTATGTCAGCTTAGGTATGCAATAAAGACTTAGAAAAATTTGACATTCAACCAGTCTCCATGTCAGCAACAAGCGTAGAATTTATAGGCCAAGTGTACTATCCATACTCCTATATGCAGAAGAAACGTAGAGAACGAACCATAAGATAGAAAGCCCACTTTTATGATTCGAAGGTCACTGTCTTAAGAAGATTCTAAAAATCCGTTGGGATCAAAACATCACTAACAAAGAAGTCGTCAGAAGATCAGGCATTACCAATTTCAACCAAGAAGTTTTGATCATGTTTCGATATTCCAATTGTTTTACGATGAATGATGATATCGTATGGCAGGGAACAGTTGGCTGTGTTCACTTTCTGTGCGGTTTCGCCTTATGTCTTTTGGCGTGTGCTAAGACTGCTATGATGGGGACTACAGCTACCTTTCAATGTTTGGGAGATGAGTTAGTAATTCAGGTGATTCCACTGGCACGGGCGGTTGAGCAAATATGGATTTTAATTCGTTTGCAGTGATACCGGGGCCTTCCATAACCAAAGAACTAAATAACCAAGAGGGATATAATACGCACCCTTGTCTTACTCATGTTATACCTTTGTAATGATCTGTGTTGCCTGCTGCTGTTTTAGAGTTTCCTGGACAATCAAAAAGATCAACGAGGAAATTCTCAACATGAAAGGAGAGCTCATAAAAACACCAGAAAGAAATAATCAACATTTTTCGGACACATCATAAGAAGAGGAAAGGTGGAATACTTGGTTCTTTTTATTCTTCCTTGCAACCTCCTGTGGAGTATAGTGGTCTTCTACAAACACTTTCCAAGCCGTTCTGATTCTTGCCATCATTTCCTGCCTTCCTCATCATCCCAAAATTATGAGGATTAATGCAGTTGGCAATAACCAAATAACAATAGAAGAAATATTTCTACTAGTCGTACAATCTTATATATAGACAATATAGACTGCAATATAGACAAAGAAGGAGGAGCAGAGAATGATACCAAAATAAGAATATAAAAAGCAAGAAGAGCCTTCGTTACTCTAGGAAACATGCGGAAATCCAAATAAATTAGGTTAAATACGAAAATAAAAATGTTCAACTCCAATGTCAGTCCTACTAAATGGCTGTGAAACATGAAGAACAACAAACAAAATTAAAACCACGAAGATACAGACTATCATTAATGGATGCTTGCGCAGAATAAAAGGGTAGAAATGGTAGAACTATCACTAACATAGAATTATGGAAAAGTATCAATCTCTCTCTCTCTCTCTCTCTCTCTCTCTCTCTCTCTCTCTCTCTGCGATCAGAACTCAATCAGAGTAGGACTCCACACTCTTGCACGAAGACAGCTGTCTGTTTAAGCCTGTTAGATCTACTCCGATTGAATACCTGTTAAAACGTTGTTATATAAGAAAGACCAGATATAGTGATAACATAAGACCAGATATAATGATAACAGGAAAGACCAGATATAGTGATAACATAAGACCAGATATAATGATAACAGAAAGACCAGATATAGTGATAATAGGAAGATCAGATATAATGATAACAGAAAGACTAGATATAGTGATAACAGGAAAGACCAGATATAGTGATAGCAGAAAAACCAGATATAGTGATAACAGGAAAGACTAGATATAGTGATAACAGGAAAGACCAGATATAGTGATAATAGGAAGATCAGATATAATGATAACAGAAAGACTAGATATAGTGATAACAGGAAAGACCAGATATAGTGATAGCAGAAAAACCAGATATAGTGATAACAGGAAAGACCAGATATAGTGATAACAGAAAGATCAGATATAATGATAACAGAAAGACCAGATATAGTGATAACAGGAAAGACCAGATATAGTGATAATAGGAAGATCAGATATAATGATAACAGAAAGATCAGATATAATGATAACAGAAAGACCAGATATAATGATAACAGAAAGACTAGATATAGTGATAACAGAAAAACCAGGTATAGTGATAACAGAAAGACCAGATATAGTGATAATAGGAAGATCAACTATAATGATAACAGAAAGACCAGATATAGTGATAACAGAAAGACCAGATATAGTGATAACAGAAAGACCAGATATAGTGATAACAGAAAGACCAGATATAGTGATAACAGGAAGACCCTACAGCGAGATAGATCAGTAAAGATCAAGAAGCAGAAACAAGAATGGGCATGAAGTAGACTCTGTGTG
The DNA here is from genome assembly GCA_032433765.1 of Megaustenia siamemsis. Classification (NCBI taxonomy): domain Eukaryota; kingdom Metazoa; phylum Mollusca; class Gastropoda; order Stylommatophora; family Ariophantidae; genus Megaustenia; species Megaustenia siamemsis. The sequence goes on from JAVIAB010000001.1 coordinate 60,474,352, forward strand.
ATGTAGAAGAGACAGACCAAGTCCAACCTAGCGCAAAGCTGTGAAAAAATAGACCAACAGTTTTTAACCAGACTTGCTATACCCTTCGAGGGATGACCATGGACTGTCCAACATTGAAAAAAAAAAAAACACTTTCATGAGCTACAATGTTGTCACATTTTGGGTAAAATAAATAAGGGTCTCCGTTTGTTTCTAGTCGCTTTTATGAGGAATGTTGTAGTAGATCTATATTTCTCAATGGCCTTCGCTTACATAATGGGTAATATGGTAAGTATCACACCAGGCCGCCACACTTTCGCAGAGAAACATCTCTGGTAAACATTTACAGAGAAAGGGTAAAGTCCGAAGTCGTATAGAGCGGCATACAATGTCTTCACATTTGGTAGTTGATCCCGGTAACTCGTGATCAGTAGACCAGCGCGCTATAAGCTCTGCCACTGCAGCTTCCCGAAATATGTACGCCCCTGACTGATCGATATATAGCCAAGGAAATGAAGAAGATGGGAGAAAAAAGGGAAAGTATATTAAATGGTTTCTCGCCTTTTCGAGATTGTTCTTCCATTTGTCCAGGCAAAGATAAAAGAAATTACAGGATATTAAAATGGTTTCTCAAGATTGTTCTTCCGTTTGTTCAGGCAAAGATAAAAGAAATAACAGAATATTAAAATGGTTTCTCAAGATTGTTGTTCCATTTGTCCAGGCAAAGATAAAAGAAATAACAGAATATTAAAATGGTTTCTCAAGATTGTTCTTCCGTTTGTTCAGGCAAAGATAAAAGAAATAACAGAATATTAAAATGGTTTCTCAAGATTGTTGTTCCATTTGTCCAGGCAAAGATAAAAGAAATAACAGAATATTAAAATGGTTTCTCGCCTTTTCGAGATTGTTGTTCCATTTGTTCAGGCAAAGATAAAAGAAATAACAGAATATTAAAATGGTTTCTCAAGATTGTTCTCCCATTTGTTCAGGCAAAGGTAAAAGAAATAACAGGATATTAAAATGGTTTGTCGAGATTGTTTCATCAGTTAATGAGGTAAAGATAAAAGCACGTGATATTAAATGATAAAATAGACCTTCCGTCATACTTGTAGCATTTTCTTACTAAAGTTTTGGGGGAACAGAAGCGCCTGCGACGGTCGCAATCACTGGGTCAGCGCCACCATCAGCTGACCAAGACCTAGCAGTTCTACCTCCTCGTGGTCTCCCCTGGTAACAGTCTGCGTCAAAACAGACTGGTTAACAGAAGCCAGGATCGCAGTGTTCCTTGTAGTGATGGCTGTTACTGATGTAGAAGACCCAGTATTGCAGAACCTCTAGCCTGGACAAGTAGCTTGCCAGCATAGCCTGGGATAGACGAACTCCAACTTCACCAGTAAGAGCCGGGTATGTCAAGAGATCCATTACGACCCGCCACATCAAATGAGTCTAAGGGAAACATGCTCGCATCAACTCGTGGCATTCTGCCAACAACAACAACTCACTATAGTGTTAGTTCCCATACATTTCAAAGACTTCCGGTGGATGTGTGAGTTATGTGGTCAGCACTAAGCTAGTCCGTCTTACAATTGTAAAGAAAATCTCTCGTACCTAACTTTAAGAACACAGGTGAACCTGGAAACCTTATCAGTTGACGCGATAAGAAGAAATCGACATATTTGTGAATGAACTTACCTGAAAAGAAACGAATGCATTAACAATTTTGCTATCTCTGCTTCATTAACTGAATAAAAAAGAAACGAAAAATAGCAAACAAAGAAGAATCATTCATTGCTACTTGCCATACCGTAAATTCCATTAGGCTCATGATTAAAGGACAATTATTAGCAAATAAGTCTATAGACCCCTGAACACCCCGACAGAGTTGGCTTCATGCAAACATTCCAAATGGAATTCTTTGAGTACTAAGTGGGTTATTCCTGTCTGTTGTACATAGTAGATACCACGGAACGCTTACCACCCATAGGCGTGTAATAAAGGTAAAAATAAATCTTTTTATCAGATAAGACACATCAAAAAGACAACTTCCAGACAGAGTTAAGACGAGATAAATGTGGACATTGAATGTAGTTAATCGGCTGCGATCCAGTGCCGTGCTTTATCAATGAATTCATTCTACTTTTGTAGCCTTGAAACCTTGCATGAATGGACTCGTGTGTTTCGTTTTTACGAGTGTAATCTCGAAGCCAAATACAATTTTTGGATGTACAAAACAAGTAAACATGTAAACAAAACAAAAATTAAATATGGCTTGTGAAGTTAATGATATTAGATATACAGCAACGGAGAAAGGGAGAAATAAAGAATACAAATTATAAAATAATAGGAACGTTAAAAAGTATTTAATAACATCAAGTTCGCATGCACTTAGATCACTCAAATAACGTCAGGACTAGAACTGATAATAATAGCTTGTTATAATTATGTTATAACTTCTTTTTCTTGTTAATCTTCGGAACTCCGATCAGAGCAAATTGACAAGAGATCTCCATCAAATCGCATCTGGAACAAACAAGGACATTCTTTCGCCAAGACCTGCCAGCCTCTTTCATTGCATCATGTGAGGTTTGTCGCTATGTCCCCAATGGTTTGACTCTTCTTCGTTTTGCCAGATGGTGTCCACGTTAATGCTGGGTGCGGATGCCTTGCTTGTTCCATTCGTAGAACGTGGCCTTGACATTTCCAACGTCTTCTTTTCACTTCTTGGGTTATTGGTTATTGGTTATTGGTTATGGAAGGCCTCGGTATCACTGCAAACGAATTAAAATCCTTGGAATATCGAAACATGATCAAAACGGATGAGACACACAGCTCACGGTGTGCACAGAGCACTTAACTCAGTTGCTCCTGCAACAAGCTGGACTTGGAATAGGAGGAAACTGCAACAAGGAACACTTTCATATATAGTCTTCAATGGTTCCTGTCGCCTATCCACCATATTGACCGGAAGTTCACGTCCTCCTGAAAATAATGATCGTCATATTTTTTAAAATGTACAGCGCTTGATGATGTTAGGACATCGTTTTCCTTATTATTTGTTACCTACATGGATTAAATATGTAAAGTAGCCAACCAACCAGAGACAGGGGAGATTAATGAGCTACTATTTATGGACGATCAGGTAATAATACATTGAAACAAAAATAGAAGACCTATAAAAACATGTAAAAAAAAGAGGCTTACCAGCAGAGACACTCAGTACAACATGAAAATTAACAACAACAAGAGGAATCACGAATATCGCAAAAAATAGAAACAGAACATTAACATAACTAAAAATTGAACAAACAAAACAAACAATTAAAACACGTGGAGGAATTTAAATATCTGTGAAGTTTAGTGAGGAACGACAATTGATAAGCAGCAGAAATAGACTCAACATAGCTTGTCAAATCATAGAGAAGCAATTGTCCAACATGGAAATAACTCTAGTGGCTAAACGGACACTACAATACAATCTTCGTTCAAACGTTGCGCTTCCAATGCCAGATCTGGACCCTAGACTCATGGATAATAAGACAAATAATTACCACGAAGATTAAATGTTTTGGACGAAAGACAGGAAAAAGCCTGAGAGATAAGTTCATAAATGAAGAACTAAGGAAAAAAAAAAGCTAGGAATAGTTTCCGCCATAGAATACATAAAGAAACAACAGATAAAATGGTTTGGCTACGTGATAAGACAGATCGACCTAAAACAACACAACGAGCCTTTAATAAACGGGGCGAGAACAGTAGATTCAAGGGCCGGCCACGATAAAGATGGATTGATGGAACATTAAAAACATTAAGAAACATAACAGCATAGGCCAACAGAAGAATAAAAGATTGCAAAACATATCTCCCCACCATGTTGAAATGTAAATGAGGAAGAAAAAAAGAGGAGGAAGAAGAGGAGGAAGAAGACTCTGAACATCTTAGAAATGTCATATCTGAGACTTTAAATCGTCTTTTTATTTGCTTGTCGTCTATTGTCCGTCATTCACTTCCATAGGTCATATATGTCTCAAGGTCAAGGAAAGAAATGCACATAAATGCATCATAATGTGAAGCTGTAGTGAAGAATACTTGTGAGGATAAATAAAATAAAATAGTATTTTTTATTTTTCAATACATGTTTGCACGTGTGTTGTATGTTTGTTCCAGTCGAAGACCTACTGCGCCGAAACGTCGTTCTGGTTAGTGTTGTCCACTTGTTATGTGAAGGCCGTTTTTTTTTTCTTTCTTTTTTTCTATATTTGTTTATTTCTCCACATATATCTCAACAGTACCGACGGATTCTTTTTGCTTCATTCTACTGACACAGACTTGTTGAACAGGGTGTTTTTCAATTTTGTTCGATCAAAAACAAACAAACACACTTAGGTGGGTGTAGAAAAAGCATTTTTTAAATACAAAATCGACGTCTTCTGTGAAAAAGAGTTATAGACAATGAAAGTAGACATGTTAATGTATCCAATTATACCAAAAAGTGAAAATTGAAAAAAATAGTGTTTTTAACTATATCAGATTGCCTTAATTAATGACACAGTGACATAATATTAACATACAAATAACATAATAACATAATAATTACCTAATATAATAATAATTGTATTATTATTATATTATCTAAATTTGTATTAATTTAATTTATTAATGTAATAAAGGTATCACTTTAAGAAATTTAGGAGACAGAAAATATTGAATAGATTTCGTTAACTTTGAGTTAGCGGGGAAATCTGTATGATAGATATGACGTCATTTCTTTTGTTTATTCTTTCTATCATATTTTTTTTAAAAGTTTCCTTCTAAAACGATCTTCAATAATCTCTTAAACACTCTCGAAGCAAATGGTTTCACCATCGAACCACGGAACCTTCCCGGGGCAGCTGAGAATAATCGACCTAATTTGAACTCTGCAGAAATACTTCTCTTCTTGCAGTGTTTCTCAAAATGTATGGGTTCATCCCCACTTTTAGTAGATGTCGGTGCGACACAAGAAACTGAAGGGGGTCCATAATAAACAATCGCCATCTTTAGAGGTAAACCTGTGGTCAGAAAGGAAAACCCTGGAAAAGCCCCAACTAAGAATAAAGTATTCAGCTTTGTTAGCACGCAACTATATTGACGTTTTCATCTTTGTGAGCAGGAACGATTATGGGTAGTACCACAGCCAACTATAGAGTTATGTAGGCCTGCGGGCTGAGTGGGAATTTCTAGGAAACCTCCGACCAGCGTGACGTTTTCAGCTTTGCGAGCAAGAGCGGTTGTGGGTAAAGTGACGTTAACTGTCTATAGCTCCTATAGCTGAAAACGTCACGCTTGTTGGTGGGTTTTCCAGTCTTATTTTCTGCCCGTGGGGATTAGTAAATCTATAGTTGGTTGTGGTCAGCCGTCAATAGCAACATTGGCCTATAGTAAAAGGCCTGCGGGCTGAAAGCAATCACCCACAATTTGTGACGTTGTCAGCATTGCGAGCAGGGGCTGTGTTGGGTAAAATGACGTCAGCCGTCAATAGATTGTACTTCTGAAGACATCACAAACTTGTGGTGACCCGGGATTTCTCTCTCAGCCCGCAGGCCATAGGAAAACTATGGTTGGGTGCGATAGCTCCTATAACCAAAAATGGCACTTTAGTTGGGGTATTCCGGGGTTTCCCATTCTGTGCTAAGGCTTATCTCTGTAGATGACTATGGATACACAAAGTCAATGCTTTTCAACCGATGAGGCAAATGAATTTCTTAGAACGTAGAAAAGGGAGAGAGAAAATATTGATTCATTATTGAATGTTGAATTAGTTATTGATTTATTAATGAACAATAAATTGATTACTGATTGATAATTTGGCTTAATTATTGATTACTGAATGATTAATTGATGCTTGCTTGTTTGCGTTCACCCGATGATTAAAGGAGAAGACCTCTTCGTCATCTGATCTTAAAGAGACGTTAAGTAGACGTTTATGCGCCGTGTTGCGGTTTGCAGTGGAACTGTTATATGTGTCCTTTCGGCTCACACATCATACTTCAGCAAGGTATTTTTGAGTATCGAGTTGCTTTCCATCTCAGTCTCTACTCGTTTGGTCAGACTAAATAGGTTATTCTGTTACTAGAGGCACAACGAAGAGGTAGAGTAGGGTCTGGATGGTTCTGGTTCACCGATCGTGGCACATTCCATCGCTATGATTCGCTTGTAGGTTGAGCTTCTTTGCTGTCAGGCGTTCTGGCCTCCATTAAAAGACTAATTGGTTGATTAATTGCATGAGAGCCGCGATGGCTCAGTGGTTAGTGAACTGGACTACAAAGGACAAGAGGTAGGGTTCGATCCCAACCGACGGCTTCCGGGTTCACCCAGCCTTAAATGGGTACCGGATATTTTTCTGGGAAAGTAGAGCGGCACGGGCGTAATACCGACCACATTACCCCAAAAATCATGTGCCGAAGGTCTGTAAAATTTATGGTCACTAACACCATATTCCCTATACGCCACTTGGCGTGACGGGGGCTCTTTACCTTTTACTATTAATTGCTTATTGATTATTTTAATGAATGCTGATTGATAATTGGTTATTTTTTTATTTGTTTATTAATGTTTGATTAATTGCTAATTAATAGATTACTGGCTTTTAATTGATTATTCAGTGATTGGTTGATGACTGACTGATTGATTAATTACTAACTTAATAATTACTATAGATTACTTCCTGGTTGATTGATTGATTAGTTACTGCTTGGTTGGTTACTTGTTAAATATTTACTAGTTAAAATCATCTGCAATAGTGCTCTCCGAGCAGACTGAAAGTGGTTCAACCTTGTCAACAGATAGTGTCATGTACTCATGTTGATTGTACCTGTAGCTCGTTGGAGGAGCATAAGCGCCAGCGACCTGCGGTCGCAGTAGCAGGGTCGGCGCACCATCAGCCGACCAAGACCTAGCAGTTCTACCTCCTCGTGGTCTCCCCTGGAAAAAGTCTGCGTCAAACCAGACTGGCTAACAGAAGGGAGACAAATAATAATAAATAAATATTATTATAGAGGGAAACTTCCAAGGCGATAATCAGTGAATCAATTCAGAGGAAGAGGTATGTTTACAGCACTCGGAAAAAATGACAAATAATCAACAACAGAAAAAAAACATGGACCAAGGCAGGATCGAACCCGTACTCAGTGGCACAGCGCCTTGCCACGAAAAGCCAAACGCTAGGGAACACTGCCACTCAGCGCTAACAGAAGCTAGGTTCGCCGTGTTCCCCGTAGCGATGGCTGTTACTGATATAGAGGACCCAGTATTGCAGTATCTCTGGGCTGGACTAGTAGTTTCCCAGCATAGCCTGGGACAGACGAAATCCAACCTCTCCAGTAAGAGCCGGGAATGTCAAGAAAGCCATTACGACAAGCCACATCTTATGAGTCAAAGGGCAACATGCTGGCATCAACTCGTGGCAATCCATTGACAACAACAACAATCTGTAGCTCGTTGGATACTCACCCTTATGATCCCTCCACACAGTAGCTTGATCGTAATCACGCCAAGCCTAGTTTCTCATTTCTGAAGTTTCAACATGTCCACCTCAACAATAGCGATGTTTGTCGTTGTAGCGGCGTAATGACAATTATTACTTTCTTACGTAAATGGAAATTATGATGTTAAAAAAAAATGTAAAGTACCCCCGTCACGCCAAGTGGCGTATAGCGAATATGGCGTTAGTGATCGTAAATTTTACAGACCTTCGGCACATGATTTTTGGGGTAATGTTGTCGGTATTACGCCCGTGCCGCTTTACTTTCCCAGAAAAAAATCCGGTACCTATTAAAGACTGGGAGCCGCGATAGCTCAGTGGTTAGTGAACTGGACTACAAAGGACAAGAGATAGGGTTCGATGACAGCCTATGACAACCTGCATCATCAAAGCATGAGACAGGGCTTAATGGTGTCCTATGATAGCCATTCTTCGAATCGAATACAACACTCAATGAATGAATGAATTATCAATAACCAATGATGCATTCATTGGCGATGTGTTCAACATCACGCCAAGCCGCCCTATGGTTCCAGTGAACATTTCCGGCACCAATTTTATGCCGCTTGCCGGTCGTCGAAGCTCCATCGGCTAGAAAACAAAAATCCCTACAATTGAGAATTCAACGGAAACCTTCATGATCATTATACAACCTCACTAATCACTCTCTCACCACGGCTTTACAATATTATAAATGAGCATCGAAAGACCCTAAATTATTTGCCATCGAAGTTTAAAGTCCGCACAGTCATTCTATTCAAAAAGAGTTGGCAGATCGGTGGTCAAGGGCGACCTCCGTGCATGCCCTAATCTACTGCACAGACGACTATTTGAAACGACTTAAATCGAAAAAAGGAGAGTGCATACTCACTCACTATCGCGAGAGGAAACACGTCGAAAACAAAGTAACCGAAGCAGTTTAAGTGTCTACGTTAGTCTGCAAAAACATGTGCAGCCATTATTCATTGTCGGTTATGACATTTGTAAAAATCGAACTCTGTACAATCCACATGCGGCTACATAGGCGAACATTTCAAACGACATCACTGAAACGGGTTTACCTGCTGTTATTTCACTACTCAAATTCACTAAATAAATTTTTAAAAAATACACCGAAGACTTTCAAAACAAACAACAACAAAATGGTATTAATGAAGGCACAATCTAAATGTAAGGGTCACTGTAGGAAGTCCTCCCGGAAAAAAAAATCCCGAAACACTCGAGTCAGTTCTTTCATGAATTATATTATCCTGACAAGCTGGTGAATAGATGTGAACACGATCGAGAATGAACAGGGTCTCTAGACGGTCCATGTTCTGGGAGGAAGTCGCCCAGGAAAGATTGTAGAAAGTAGTATTGTCATGGAAAAACAATGTTTTTTAAAGTGAGTTACATCTCACAAAGAAGAACGTCATCCCCAATAATAACAAGAGAAATAACAAGAGTAATAACAAGAGTAATAACAAGAGTAGTAGCAAGAGTAATAGCAACAGTAATATCAAACGTAATAACAAAAGTGATAACAACAGTAAAAGTAAAGTAAAGTACCCCCCGTCACGCCAAGTGGCGTATAGGGAAATATGGTGTTAGTGACCCTATATTTTACAGACCTTCAGCACATGATTTTTGGGGTAATGTGGTCGGTATTACGCCCGTGCTGCTTTTACTTTCCCAGAAAAAATCCGGTACCCATTTAAGGCTGGGTGAACCCGGAGCCGTCGGTTGGGATCGAACCCTACCCCTTGTCCGTAGTAGTCCAGTTCACTAACCACTGAGCTATCGCGGCTCCTACTAATTTTTAGGGAATTAGTAAAACCCAGGTGTCCTCGCCAGGATTACGAACCCCGGCTGTTGTCGTGGTAAGCCAACCGCCTATCGATTGCGCTAACCGGACACCCTGATAACAACAGTAATAGCAATAATAATAAAAAGAGTAAAAGCAAGAGTAACAACAAGAGCAATAGAAAGTGTAATAACAAGAGTAATGGTAAAATTAATACCACAAGTAATGGCAAGAGTAATAACACGCGTAATAATAATATTAATAAGAAAAGTAATAAAAAGAGTAATAACATGAGTAATGACAAGAGTAACAGCAGCAGCAAATATTTACAACGAAGGCACGACGCATGGTGGTAACACAGCTTGAAGCAGTCAGCAAATCATAGCTGATAGTTTGAACCAAGATCATTCAACCAGAACCATCTAGTCCCTACTTCATCGCGGCGTCTCTTAAAACAGACTAAGCGGTCTAGTCCGGCCAAGATTGAAGAGGGAAAGCGACCCGGTATTCAAAAATGCCATACTGAAGTCGGATGTATTGGGCTTAAATTGCGTAAATATCACAATTCTACTGCAAAAGCCACAACACAACGCAACTGCGCCAACTTAACGTCCTTTTATCGGACGGATGACCCAGAGGTCTATCGATTCATTTAGCAATCATCGATTAAACGCCAGATAGAAAGAAACATTTAGAATTATTAATTTGTGAATGTATCATTTTAGAACCATAATTATTATGTGCCTGAAACCATTCTATACATATACTGCATTACTTTATATCACTTATATATGGAATCATATTATTTTATCCATAATATTTTGTTGTCCTTCGAACGTCATAAAATCTACCCCTCGACGCTGAAGGCAATGGAGGAAGGATGGAAGTAGAAGAAGATCATGTTAGATTCGCAATATTTCATTTAATTAAACTTTCTAACCTGTACACTACGTGGCGACCGCAATGGAACATGTGACTATTACGCTTCACCCTCTATCAAACACACCTCACTCAACTTGATAAAAGTAAAAGTTGTAATTAATTTTAAAGAAAAAGAGATATTTTAACCTTTTAAACAAGTAAATTGCTACCGCTAAAAATGGGAGCGTCAGTAGCGTAAACACTAGGAAGCTGGTTTAGCGATGTAGTTAGCCCGAGTTCAATCACAGCTTGGCGTCCACTCGTTGATCAAGCAGGAAAAAATTGAGTAGCTGGATCAATGAGTTTGGTGGGGTGTAACAAAAAAAACTGTTCACAAAAAAATGAAGCACTGGTGTTTTCATACTCCAATATTGTGGTGTATTACGGTAAAGTGTGGTTAATTTGTTTTCCTTTATAGCATTATACGTTACGGTACATCTTTTGTTTTTTAAATCACACAAAAAACTAATTTTACACCTGGACAAATTTTGCGTCGTGTGTGTCACGAGTTGATAAGTTTGAAAACCACTGACGTAAAAGAAACCTAAAACGCAACGGCGGTAGCCGCTGTTTATTAAACAAGACTTTTTCCATTTTAATGCAGACACGACTGGAAAGTTGGTGTTTTAGTAAAGATATGCTATTATGTCAGTCTTGCGAATCAGTTCGTCGTTGTCTTGTCATCAGTCTGTCGTTCTAAGTAATAAACCTTCTTGTGCCCTGAGCGAACTTTTAAAAGTTAATAACATATTACCAAATGGTGACCCGACCAGACCACAGTGGCGGCTCATAAGTATTTGGTTCATAGGGCGGTTCATCGTTGACACTGTAATTTAATTTTCGAAAGCTTTCTTTATGTCATTTCTTTCAGTTATTTGTAACATTCTTTTAATGCGAAATTTCTTTTTATTTTCTGACAATAATATCAGTCTCCGTAAAAGTGTAGGTTGTAAACATGACGGCCTCGGAAATATAATTTTATCAGTGAGGCACTGATACTATACTTAGAGAATAGAAGTGTTGAGAGGACGAATGTATGTGACAAACATACTTGTGGCTGGGGCGAGTTCATATAACGGTGGAGGTAGTACTGGCCAGTTTATTGGGGAGAAAGAGGATGTAGTGACTAGATTTTTGCAGCTAAAGAAGTGTTCATGAATAATTTACTGCGTGCGCGGGAAGGCCGGGGGTTGGGGTGCCTGGACCATACACATTTGAAAAAAAAAGTTTCTAATGGTGAGTTTATGTAGCACATAAATTAATAAAGGCAAACTTATGAAACTATGAATTCGTAGCGGCGAGTTTATGAATTAAAGATGGTTATAAGGACAAGTTAAAGAAACTATGAAGGTTGTAAGGACAAGTTTAAGAAACTAAGATGGTTGTAAGGACAAGTTAAAGAAACTAAGATGGTTGTAAGGACAAGTTAAAGAAACTATGAAGGTTGTAAGGACAAGTTAAAGAAACTATGAAGGTTGTAAGGACAAGTTTAAGAAGCTAAGATGGTTGTAAGAACAAGTTAAAGAAACTAAGAAGGTTGTAAGGACAAGTTAAAGAAACTATGAAGGTTGTAAGGACAAGTTTAAGAAACTAAGATGGTTGTAAGGAGCAGTTAAAGAAACTAAGATGGTTGTAAGGACCAGTTAAAGAAACTAAGATGGTTGTAAAGGCAAGTTAAAGAAACTAAGATGGTTGTAAGGGCAAGTTAAACAAACTAAGAAGGCTGTAAGGACAAGTTAAAGAAACTAACGATTATATGAAACAAACGATATTGTAATATCCAGATGAGCAAACAAACGAGATTGTAAGTTCGAGATGATCAAACAAACGAGATTGTAAGGTCGAGATGATCAAACAAACGAGATTGTAAGGTCGAGATGATCAAACAAACGAGATTGTAAGGTCGAGTTTATCAAACAAACGAGATTGTAAGTTCGAGATGATCAAACAAACGAGATTGTAAGGTCGAGATGATCAAGCAAACGAGATTGTAAGGGGGGAACAGGCAAATAATTGCAATGCTGCGGTAAAGCTGGTAGCAAGGAGCCAATGGTGGGGTGTGCTAAACACTCCAAGGTATGGTGACAGCTTTACAAATAAAGAACACAACACAATACTGACGTTTCGGCCTGTGGCCTTCTTCAGAATACAGGGACAACGACAACAAGCGGTGAAGCACAATTACTACATGTTAGATGATAATGTGGAGGGCGAGGAAAGTAGGATGCAAAAATAAGAAAAGAGAGAAATGAATTTTACATGATGAGAGGTATGATGGGCGTCAAAATATATAAAATAGAAAAAGAGAGAGAAAAATGTATAATAAATTGTACTTAGCTGAGCTCAGAGCAGGGAGTAGGAAAACTGTAATCCGTGCTGAAACCAGTCGGAATGACTAAATGACTAAAAGCGCAGAGAACGTGTATAGAAAGCAACACGTGACAAAGACAGGTCAGTAAAGAGGGCAAAAAGGATCAAATATCGGGAAAACCAAAAAGGGGGGGGGGAAAGGGGGCATAGACGAGGATACTCCTGGGACACAACAAGCAATACATATAAATCACTCAACAATGGAAGTGAGAGATCACGCGAGAGGTTAAGAGAAAGAAATAGAATGACACGACAAAGTAGTAAACTAGGCAGTGGGTGAGAGAGATGGACTCTACAGAATGGATGGCCTCGAACTGAACGAGTTGAGAGGTAGGTCAACGAAAGGAAGGATTGGATACTGGAGGAAGAGATACGGTGAGGAAGAATAATAAAGCCGGTATAATGAGAAGGGCGATAGAGGGGTGGTCCGGAGGAAGTTAGTCTATCGGGAGGTAGGGAAGTATTGGAGGAGGAGGTATGGAGAGGAGGGATAAGAAGCAGGTATGTGAAAACTGGATAGGGGGAGAGGCGGTAGGTCAGAAGTGAATGGAAAAAGAGAAAGTCTGGAAGAAGTGGAGCAATAGGGGATGGTGTGCAAGAGGTATGAACCATAGGAGGTAAAGAAGTAGGGAAATGATAGAACAAAGGGGGGAATGAAAGTGGGCATCAGGATAAGGGGGATACTGGAATAGTAGGTATAGATGAGTAGTGACTACAAGTTAATAGAGAGGAGAGGGGTGAGCTAGGAGTAGATCAGCAGAGGGGTGGTAGGAAGGACGAGGGACAATAGAGGTGGGCAGAGAGATCGTACGTACAGTCCAGGTGGAGAGGTGATATAGTGATAAAGAGGTAAAGGACATGAAGATAGTCAGAAGAGAAAAAGGTGTAGGGAGAGGGGGGTTTAGGAGGAAGAAGGCAAGATGGGGGTTACTCAAAGAGGATATGAAAAGCAGGGATGGACGAGTAGAGGACCCAAGATAAGAAATAGGAAGAGAGGTCCATAGGTGGGAGGGTGGAGTCGGAGGCCGGAGGGTCCTCAGAGGGACAGGGATACATTGATGCCACGAGGGGTGAGGCAGCCCCAACGAGCGATCAGACGGTGCTCCAGAGTGAGCCGACTGTGGTGATCAGAGGAGCATGATATTAGGCCAGTTACCAAGACATCAGTCTTACCTCGATGGCCCCTCGAGTTAAAGTGGGCTGCTACAGGAGTGTCCGCTTCTTGGGTGATGTCATTCAAGTGTTCACGGCACCTATCGCCGATTCTGCGACCAGACTGACCGATGTAGGTCAACTTGCATCGCTTACAGATGATGGCATAAATGATGTTCCGCGATGTGCAAGTGAATCCCTCTCTGATCTCGAAAGGACCATTAGGGAAGAGGACAGTGTCGGTCTGGAGAACGTGGTCACAAGTTTTACATACTCTCCGGTTGCAGCGGATAGTGCCTCGATGGCTGAAGTGGTCAGCAGGAAGACGGCCCCTGACAAGAAAGTCTCGGAGGTTCCGGTCACGTCTAAAGGCCACTAGTGGTGGGTCAGGGAAGAGCAGACGAGTAGTAGGGTCAGATCGAAGAATAGGGAGGTAGCGGTGGATGGTCCTAATAGCGGCGTAGTGGTGAGGGTGATGGGTGAGAGCGAGCACTACTCTATCAGAGGGGGGATGAGTAGAGGGGGTAAGAGCAGACTGACGTGAAGTGTGGAGAACTCGACGCAGGGCAGGGAGGAGAGCTGATTCAGGATAGAGACGTCGGCGGAAGAAATCAAGCATAAGGAAACGAGATTGTAAGGTCGAGATGATCAAACAAACGAGATTGAAAGGTCGAGTTTATGAAACATAAAACCGTTTGTTAACAGCCAACGAAAGCAAAAGTGTTAACGGGTTTGATTTTACTAAAAAAATGAATTTATTAAAAAGGTGGATTGTTATTGTTCTTTTTTGTTTCGCTATTGAAGTTGTGAAAGTGAGATCATCGAATTATACAAAAATTATTTGTTTGAAGGAACTAGTTGAATTTGTACTATTTTAGATACCCATAAATTAAAAAAAAAAAACAGCGTTATGAAAGGCAGAGAATTTATTTATTTTGTCCATTTCGCAAACTGGTTTTCACAGGTGTACGGAGATTAACAAGTGCAGATTTCACGAGCATCATTACAAACATAATCAAGAAAGCTGTCAAAAGCCATTCACTTAAATCCGCATGCAGCGTCAGCCACAGAATAAATCATTTGAAGTAAAAAAAAAAAAAAAAAAAAAACTGGTCTGCGTTGAAAGTGCCAGCCAATATAATTTAGCCTGCTTTTATCTACTGGGGATAAACAACGTTTGGGGACCCATACAGAAGGACGCTAAATCGACAAGGGATTAGCGACGGTTGACTTATGTCAGTCTCTTTGAATGGATCAGAAATGTTGAGTTGAAAAGAAAAGGAAACATCAAGAATGTCATAATTCCCTGAAGTCTGTCTTAGGGTGTATCTTAGAATATTTGAATCATTTAAAATCATCATCATGTGCCATACCGGTTGGCGTAGGCGATCATGTCCCTCCACAATCTTCTATCTACAGTTATTGAGTTATTTGTGGGTCATCATCATTGCACTCCGAACATGTCCACAGGTGCTCAGATCCCCTCCTCAGCAATTTCCTCAGTGTCCAGCGACTGACGACTCCAGTTCTATGTTGGTTGATAAGACTTCTTACACGGCCACTAAGTTTCTCATTTCTGGCTGTGCCCAACTTAACTCCCATTTCCATCATCCGAAGAAGTGACGTGTATAAATTATATCTACAGTGCATCGTATCAGTTCTGTTGTTGACTGTTTTCCATGCCATGACACCAAGCTATCCAGCATTTTCTCTCTTTGTCGTCCGCGATCTCTCTTTCCTTTTATTTTGCCAGTTGTAACCAAGTGTTCCAACTTTCCTCTTCTCATGATGTGCCCGAAAAATGTTGATTGCTTCTTTCTGATGTTTTTTAAGAGCTCCCTTTTTGTGTTGGCCTCTTTGAGAACTTCCTCATTGGTCTTTTTAGCTGTCCAGGGAACTTTCAAAATTCTTCTGAGAAATCCCATCTCTGTGGCCTTTAATCGTCTTTTCATTTGTTTGTCTACAGTCCATGATTCGCTTCCATAGGTCAGAATCGGTTCTATATAGCACCGATGGACTCTCTTTCTCATTTCTATTGACATAGATTTGTTGCATAAGATATTTTTCATTTTCTGAAATGCTATTTTGGCCTGAGCTATTCTGCTTTTTATTTCTGTGGTGCATCTCCCATCTGATGTTATTATTGTGCCCTAGTATTTGAAACGTTGCACTTGTTTCAGATTTGTCTCGTTTATTTTTATGCTGCATGATGGTGATGATTGTTTCTTCGATATTACCATTACTTCTGTTTTCTTACTATTCAGACTGATACCTTTCTTGTTGCTTTCTTTTACTATTATATCTATCATTTCTTGTAGTTCATTCTCTGTCTCTGCTATTAATACTGTGTCATCCGCATATCGCAAATTATTTATCTTCAGATATTTTACTAGCAGAATTCTGTCTAATACTGGCCAAAATCCTTTCACTGTTTTGCTTCTTTCTTTATCTAACATGATGCCTACTCCTCTTTCGTCTGTAGTTCCCCCGGAATAAATTACATTTCAACTGTCGCGTTGTAATAATCCTGCTCTTTTCCATCTCATTTCACATAGTCCCAAGATGATACGCATCTAAAAATTAGAGATAGAAACAAGAAGCAATGCTCAAGAGATATAAACAAGAAGAAATGTTCAAGAGATATAAACAAGAAGAAATGTTCAAGAGATATAAACAAGAAGAAATGCTTAATAGATATAAACCAGAGGAAATGCTCAAGAGATATGAACAAGAAGAGATACTCTAGAGATATAAACAGGAAGAAATGCTCAAGAGATATAAACAAGAAGAAATGCTCAAGAGATATAAACAAGAAGAGATACTCCAGAGATATAAACAAGAAGAAATGCTCAAGAGATATAAACAATAAGTGATGCTTTCAATGAATACAAACCATTGGGATGACAGAAATTGATAACACTCATTCAGTGTTATAGTGAAAAACAGGCACCTCTATGAACAAAAAGCATAAATCTACGAAACAGATTGTTACAATGTTTAAACACATATACAAACTGATATATGGACACATATTGGATAAAATAATCAATTTTGATTAACTTAGCTCATGGATAACAAACGATGGAAAGACTATCAGAGGGATCAAAATAACGCTGAATACATCAACATCAGGCGCCATGCCGGTTGATGTAGTCGATTATCACTCTCCACATCTATCGATCCTTCACGGATGTCATAATTTCATTTGGTAAAACATGTTCTACAGGATTCCCCTCAGTAAACAGACCTGAGAAGGACAACGACGTCTACACCCACCTCCCTAGAAGAGAAACTATATGGGGCAATCGAATCACTTAAACTGACAGCTGACTTCATAAGAGCGTTTGGAATCCTACTCTGATTGAGACTTGATCGCAGAGAGAGAGAGAGAGAGAGAGAGAGAGAGAGAGAGACTGATTTCATTTGGTGATCTTTTATTATACCATTTGGATAAGCTGTTCAATGATTTTTCTCCTTGTTTTCCTCTGCTCCTCTTTACATTCCTTCTGCCCGTTGTTGTAGTAATATCAATGCCTTATTTTCGCATCACATGTCCAATACATGTAGATTGTCTTTTCCCTATGATTCTGTTGATATTTCTGGTTTCTCCAGCATTTTTTAAAACTTTCTTCATTGGGTATGTTTGTAATCCATGGAATGCCAGCTGAATATATATATAAATAAATTAAAACAACTGCACAAAGTATGATAAGAAACTGATAAAGCAACACAATTTAGGTTTTTAAGAGCCTTTTTCCCATATACCTGTGAAACATGGACATTTGACAGATTTGCAAAAAATACATAATGTCTTTGAAAGCAAGTGTTACAGAAGTATACTCAGAATGCCATGGATGGAAAACAAAATTGTAAATTGAACAAGAACGTAATTTTTTTTTATTTTTGCCAAAAAAATTAAGGAAAATACATTTTTTTGTCAGGCAAAAGGACACAATGACATAGAGAAGATAACGGTGCAGGGGATATGCACATGAAGATGTAGAGATCACATAGAAGAAGATTGGTGCAAGAAAGTATAGACAAGATGTGATTGACTGCTGGACATCTCGAGCAGGGCAGAGAAAGCTAAGGCGTAGCTGTCATGGAATATAAACAAGAAGAAATGCTCAAGAGATATAAACAAGAAGAAACTATCAAGATATATAAACAAGAAGAAATGCTAAATAGAGATATAAACAAGAAGAAATGCTCAATAGCATATAAACAAGAAGAAATGATCAAGAGATATAAACAAGAAGAAATGATCAAGAGATATAAACAAGAAGAAATGATCTTCTTCTATCCTTCCTCTGCTGCCGTTGGCGTCGAGGGGAGAAACAATCTGTGATTCTTTGCTCTTCTGTTGGCCTCTTCTGATGTTATTCCTACTAGTGACTCTAGTATTCCCTTTATCCATCTCTTTCTCGGTCTTCCTCTTAATCTGGCGTTTTCGTAGCATTTGTTTATGGCTCTTTGATTCATTGTTAGTTCTTTTTGTCTTGTTATGTGGCCGAACCAATTTATCTGTTGTTTCTTTATGCATTCGATGGCTGGTTCAATTTCGAGTTTCTTCCTCAGGTCAGTGTTTCTTACTCTGTACCTTAAGCTGTTTCCTGTCATTCTTCTGACACATTTAATTTCGGTGGTCTTTATCTTTCTTATTTGTTCTAGAGTCCAGCGTCCAATTCTGACACTGATAGCACAGAGTTGGTAGAAAAATTGATTTGTATATTGCCCTTTTTGCTTCCGTGGTTATTGTTTTGTTTTTCAATAGTGTTGATACTTGGCCTATAACTTGGCATGCTTTGTTTATATCTATCTCGGTCTCTTGGTTATTGTCTTGTGTTAACGTGTTACCCAGATATTTAAAATTGTCTACTTGCTTCAGAGTTGTATTATCTATTAAGATGTTTAGTTTTTCTATCTTTCTCGCTATTGCCATTACTTCGGTTTTGCTTATGTTGATCTTCATGTTGTATTGTTTACAAGTGTTGTTTAGCCTGTTGATATGTTCTTGTAGGTCCTCAATTGTTTCATGTATCAGAACTTGGTCGTCTGCAAATAGTATTTCATTCAGAAGAAATGATCAAGATATATAAACAAGAAGAAGTGCTCAATAGAGATATAAACAAGAAGAAATGCTCAACAGATATAAACAGCATTCTAACAGGGACATGCGAGGTGACGATGATGACATAGTAGCGTCAGAGTTTGGTATGTCGTGTACACAGCAGAGATTGTGGAGGATCAGTAACAAGAACCTTCATGCAGTGGACTTGAGCGGAAGTAAATGAGGCACAGCAGCAGAGAAATGTATAGTGAGGGCCATATTTGGGGGCACCCTGAAGAAGATGACCACGGTTAGTAAAAATGGAGAAATTTGCTGGTGTCTCACAAGAAGCCGCATGTTGCGTTGGCCTTCACCTCTTTGTTGTCCCGCAGAGTTGGTTAGGCTATGTTTGTGTGTGTGTGTTTTTTTTATTTTTTTTATTTCTTCCTGTCTTCTAGATTATCTTTGACTGCAATTGCGATTTTTTAAATTTGTTGCTCAAACTACTTTTGAAAAAAAAAATTCACTTTCAAGTTGTCTAGCCAAGGAAAATAAGAGAAAGAAGATAATTGAATATGCAATGATGAGGTTGAAGTTATTGTGATGAGGTTGAAGTTATTGTGATGAGGTTGAAGTTATTGTGATGAGGTTGAAGATATTGTGATGAGGTTCTTGAGCTAAGGAGTTCGTCAAGGCTAATTTCTTTTTTTTTTTTTAAAAGGATTTACAAGACACACACATACACAGAGATATATAGATATGATAGATAGATAGATAGATAGATAGATAGATAGATAGATAGATAGATAGATAGATAGATAGATAGATAGATAGATAGATAGATAGATAGATAGATAGATAGATAGATAGATAGATAGATAGATAGATAGATAGATAGATAGATAGATAGATAGATAGATAGATAGATAGATAGATAGATAGGTAGGTAGGTAGGTAGGTAGATAGGTAGATAGGTAGATAGGTAGATAGGTAGGTAGGTAGGTAGGTAGGTACGTAGGTAGGTAGGTAGGTAGTTAGGTAGGTAGGTAGGTAGGTAGGTAGTTAGGCAGGTAGGTAGGTAGGCAGGCAGGCAGGCAGGCAGGCAGGCAGGTAGGTAGGTAGGTAGGTAGGTAGGTAGGTAGGTAGATAGATAGATAGATAGATAGATAGATAGATAGATAGATAGATATATAGATAGATAGATAGATAGATAGATAGATAGATAGATAGATAGATAGATAGATAGATAGATAGATAGATAGATAGATAGATAGATAGATAGATAGATAGATAGATAGATAGATAGATAGATAGATAGATAGATAGATAGATAGATAGATAGATAGATAGATAGATAGATGTAGTGCCGTGTTTTTAAAATCAATGAGGATTTTGTAATGGTGGGTTAATGGAATTAGGGAGGTCATGATATTGAGTTTATGGAACTAGGGAGCTTTTGATGCAGTGCTTAGGGAACTAGGGACATTTTGATGGTAAGTTTATGGAACTAGTGAGTTTTTTATGTTCGGTTTGGGGAACTATGAACATTTTAATGTTGAGTTTTTGGAACTATGGAGGTTTTTTTTTCTTTAAGGAGCTAGGGACATTTTGATGGTAAGGTTCTGGAACGAGGGAGTTTTTGATGCTGTGTTAAGGGAACTATGGATATTTTGATGTCGAGTTTATGAAACTAGGGGTTTTTTTATACGGTATTTATGGAACTAGGAACATTTTGATGTCGAGTTTATGGAACTAGGCAGGTTAAAGTACTGAGTTTTTTTTTAACTAGGTAGGTTGTGACAATAGATTTATGAAACTATGGAGATTGTGGTGTTGAATTAATGGGAAAACTAAGGAGATTTTGAGAATGGGTTCATGGAAATAGGGAGGTTCTGGTGTTGATCTTTGGGAGCTAGTTAGGATGTGACCATGAGTTTATGGAACTAAGAAATTGTGATGCTGAATTTATGGAACTTGGGAAATTGTCATGGTCAGTTTATGAAACAAAAGAAGTTATGGTGACGTTGCGATGGATTTATGGAACTAATGAGTTTGAGATTGTGAATTCATGGAACTAATCAGTTTGAGATTGTGAATTCATGGAACTAATCAGTTTTAGATTGTGAATTCATGGAACTAATGCGTTTGAGATTGTGAATTTATGGAACTAATGAGTTTGAAATTGTGAATTTATGGAACTAATGAGTTTGAGATTGTGAATTCATGGAACTAATCAGTTTTAGATTGTGAATTCATGGAACTGATCAGTTTGAGATTGTGAATTCATGGAACTAATGCGTTTGATATTGTGAATTTATGGAACTAATGAGTTTGAGATTGTGAATTTATGGAACTAATGAGTTTGAGATTGTGAATTCATGGAACTGATCAGTTTGAGATTGTGAATTCATGGAACTAGTGCGTTTGAGATTGTGAATTCATGGAACTAATGAGTTTGAGATTGTGAATTTATGGAACTGATCAGTTTGAGATTGTGAATTTATGGAACTAATGAGTTTGAGATTGTGAATTCATGGAACTGATCAGTTTGAGATTGTGAATTCATGGAACTAGTGCGTTTGAGATTGTGAATTAATGGGACTAATGAGTTTGAGATTGCGAATTTATGGAAGTAAAGTGCTGATGACTGGAAATAAAGCTTGGGAACTGCTGATCCACACTAAATATAACTACAAAAACTGGTTGGCACACTTTACCTAGCGGTACCCTGCAGCTTCCTGGGCAGGCCATCAAACTCTACATTCTTCCCCTAATATTAAGTATTTGACTCTGTTGATCTACTTTACATAACAGCTTTAAAAAAAGAATAACTTTTCACCCGGTAATTTTTCTTAGTCTGTTGTGCTTGCACCGTCTCAAGTCAGCTTCATTCTACTATGAACTGTGTTTTCACTTATATTTGGGCGTGTTCGTTTTTCTTTCCCTCTGAATTGTCGATTTCTTTGTTTTTTTTCTGGTTAGCTTGAGAATGTTTAAAAATAATTGTTAAAGACAACACCTAGTTTTATTGGTGAGTGGAACAGATTATGATGACGTTCTTTTTTGTTCTCAGTAGCCACGAGGCGTCAACACATTTAGTGAACAACACACACATATACTCTTAGTCTCTCTCTCTCTCTCTCTCTCTCTCTCTCTCTCTGTCTGGTAACTCTCTACGCTTATCATTTGTTGCCTCATAGCGCTGATAACAATAATTTACTGGAGTGTTATTCGAGACAAGTTTACAGTTTGCCTTTTATAATGTCTATTCGTGGCCACTTTTCTTTTTCCATTTCTTCTCGAGTACAACTTCTTCTTGAAATGAATTTCATCTGGAGTTTAATATCTTCTTGAATACAATTTTTATTCCCCCAATACATTGTCTTCTCGAGTACATTATCTTCTTGAATACAATTTTTATTCCCCCAATGCAATGTCTTCTCGGGTACAATATCTTCTTGAATACAATTTGTTTCCCTCAATACAATGTCTTCTCAAGTACATTATCTTCTGGAATACAATTTCTTCTTGTTCATTCTGCAGTCTATCCAATTTGGCAGATTCAGTCGCGAGAGAACGTTATGTACAGCAACATCCAGCAGGAGAAACTATGATATAACCAAACTACGGACTAATCGTGGTATTATATAACCAAACTACAGACTAATAGTGGTATTATATAACCAAACTACGGACTAATCGTGGTATTATATAAGCAAACTACAGACTAATCGTGGTATTATATAACCAAACTACAGACTAATCGTGGTATTATATAAGCAAACTACAGACTAATCGTGGTATTATATAACCAAACTACAGACTAATCGTGGTATTATATAACCAAACTACAGACTAATCGTGGTATTATATAACCAAACTAGACTAATCGTGGTATTATGTAACCAAACTACAGACTAATCGTGGTATTATATAAGCAAACTACAGACTATTCGTGGTATTATATAACCAAACTACAGACTAATCGTGGTATTATATAACCAAACTACAGATTAATCGTGGTATTATATAACCAAACTACGGACTAATCGTGGTTGATTGGTAACAACCGTCTGTCAAGTCACCAGAACCATATAAGAGGAGAAAGCTTTCTGATGGTTTTTGGTATAGGTTTTTTCTTGTCACGTGACAGAACCGTTTATATCAGTGGCAACGCTGGATTAGATCAACTAAAAGACAACAACTAGGAAGTTTTCAACATTTAAAACATGATAGACTAATAAAAGAACCAACGTTTCGACCGTAAAGTTTTCAAGTTGGACAGAATATAAATACTTCTAAATATGAATATATAACCAATACTCAATATTCTTAAGTTTCTTCATATTTCTGAGTTATTTGCTGGTCATCATCATTGCATTCCGAAAATGTCCATAGGTGCTCAGATCCCCTACTCAGCAAGTCCCGCAATGTCCAGCGACTGACGACTACAGTTCTCTAAAGACTAAACATTGGGCTGGATCATGTAATGTAATCTTGTGGGTACACACAACATGAGACGTAAGGAGGTAAAATAAGGAAAAATAAATCTATAAAGTGATAGTTTTAAAAAAAGCAAAATAAAGATCTTCTTCTTCTTTCCTTCCTCATTTGCCTTTCAGCGTCGAGGGGAGATATAATTTGCGGTCTTTTGCTCTTCTGTTTGCTTCTGCTGCCGTTATGTTTCCTAGTGCTTCTAATATCCCATCAAACCATCTTTTTCGTGGTCGACCCTTGGGTCTGGTGTTCTTGCAACGCTTATTGAAGGTTCGTTGTGTTGTGTTTTGACCACTCTAGATTGTCACGTGGTCAAACCTTTTTATCTGTTGTTTCTTTATATATTCTATGGCGGGGCTATTCTTAGCTTAAAAAGAAAGATAAACTAACAAATATAACGCGGACAAAAATTAAGTAGCGCCAACATATAGTGATAGGAATACACATGGAAAACTATGTAGAGCCGTAGCAAAGCTGGATTCTTCCTCTTCTTCTTCTACCTTTTATCCTGTGGAGAATAGGTCCTCAACAAATACTTTCCAAGCAGTTCTGTTTCTTGCCATTCTTTTAAGATTATTCCATGTTTTCCCCATCATCTTCAACATTGCTCCCATCTGTCTTTTCCGAGAACATTTTAATCTTCCTCTTTGTCTTTTCCCGTAGGGATTTCACAAAAGGGCCTGTTGTGTAGTATTCTCAGTTGGCTGGATTAGATTCAATAAAAGATGACAACATAGATGTGAGGTGCTGGATAGTCTAAAGGTACGACGTTGGCCTCAAGACAGGAAGGACCCGGGTTCAGATCCCTTCAGAAGCAGTGGTGGTTTTTCAAAAGTATGAAAAATTCATCAGTGGTTTCTTTATGACGGTACCTTCATCTGATCTCTTGTGAATGAGATCCGATGTCTAGTCCTCTCGGATAACGGCAACAAATAGTAAGCTCCGTGTGCACTCGCGCACGTTAAACAAATCTTGGCAATTAAAATCGTATTGAGTAAACCATGCAATGTGGCCCTTGCTCAGGCAAAATTATCAGCAAGAAAACTACCCACACCGTGGATCCCGTGCTACGGAGTTCGTGCTCGTGGATCAATGTTGGATTTTCTCGGGAGATTATAGAGGGGAATATCAGAGCACCTATGTATTCGTCCGGTATGCAGTGATAATGATCCTATCAACAACAACAACTTCGATGTGTCAGCCTCTCTGTCTCTTAATATTATTAACAGTATTTTTGTATGGCATGACATCTCATCTCTGTAGCTACGATTTTTATGTTTTCTGTTCTCAACATCCGTACTTGGCATTGCTAACATCATCATGTGCCATACCAGTTGGCATAGCCAATCATGTCTTTCACAATATTCTATCCACCGTGCATCGTATCAGTTCTGTTGTTGACTCTTTTCCGAGCCATGACACCATGAAATGGAATACTAGAGTCACTAGGAGGAATAACATCAGAAGATGCCAACAGAAGAGCAAAGAATCGCAGATTGTTTCTCCCCTCGACGCCAACGGCAACAGAGGAAGGATAGAAGTAGAAGAGAAGACACCAAATTATCTAGTAGCTTGTCTCTTTTCCGCCGTCCCTCTTTCCCTGTATTTTGCCAGGTGTAATCAAGAATTCCAATTGTTCTCTTATCATGATGTGTCCACAAAATGTCAACTGTTTCTCTTTTTGATGTTTTTTAAAGAGGATTCTTTTTTGTGTTTGCCTCTGTGAGAATGTCCTCGTTGGTCTTTTCAGCTGTCTATGCAACTTTCAACATTCTTCTGAGAAGTCCCATCTCTTTGGTCTCTAATCGTCTTCTCATTTGTTTGTCTACTGCCAAAGATTCGCTTCCATAGGTCAGAAATGGTTCTATATAGCACCGCTGAACTCTCTTTCTCACTTCTATTGACATTGCTTTTTGAACAAGACGTTTTTCATGTTCGGAAATACTATTTTGCCCTGAGCTATTCTGCTTTCCATTTACATGGTGCATCTTTTATCTGAGGTATTATTGAGCCCAAGTGTTTGACGCTTTGCACTTGTTTCAGATTTGTCCTGTTTATTGTTATGTTACTTGATGGTGATGATTGTTTATTGCCAATATAGTATTAGAATAAATATTGCGTTCTAAAGTGCTCTTGTCCGACCCGTTTACAAATTGTAAAAAAGCCTGGTTATATTTTGCTAGATTGCCATATTTATGACACCTTTAAATGTCACTACCCTATCAACGTGCAGTAACCTACTAATTTGTAATTCTTTAATAATTTGTAGTATTCTAATAACATGCAGTACCCTAATAATATGCATTACTCATATAACAGAGGAGCCGCGATAGCTAAGTGGTTAGTGAACTGAACTACAAAGGACAACATGGGTGCCGGATTTTTTTCTGGGAAAGTAAATCAGCACGGGCGTAATACCGACCACATTACCCCAAAAAATGATGTGCGGAAGGTCTGTAAAAATTATGGTCACTAACACCATATTCCCTCCACGCCACTTGGCGTGTTGAGGCTTTTTACTACTTACTTTATATAACTAACAGTACCCAAATAACGTGTAGTAAACTTAATAACTTGCGGTGCCCTAATATTATGCTTTACCCATATAACTAACAGTACCTACATAGCGTGTAGTAAAGTTAATAACTTGCAGTACTCTAATAGTATGCATTACCCTAATAAACTGAAGTACACTAATGACATGCGATACTCG